>CAUYSK010043826.1:0-31261 GCA_963575035.1 Avahi laniger | reverse complement strand
TGCTGCTATAAATATTCTAGTGCAGATGTCTTTTTTATAGACTGTCTTTTGTTCTTTTGGGTAGATGCCCAGTAATGGGATTGCTGGATCAAATGGTAGTTCTACTTGTAGCTCTTTGAGGTATCTCCATATTGCTTTCCAGAGAGGTTGTACTAGTTTGCAGTCCCACCAGCAGTGTATGAGTGTTCCCATCTCTCCACATTCACACCAACATTTATTGTTTTGGGTCTTTTTGATAAAGGCCATTCTCCCTGGAGATAAGTGATATCTCATTATGGTTTTGATTTCATTTCCCTTAAAATTAGTGATGTTGAGCATTTTTCCATATGTTTGCTGGTCATTAGTCAATCTTCTTTTAAAAAATTTCTGTTCATGTCCTTTGTGCACTTTTTGATAAGGCTGTTTGATTTTTGGAAAACCATACCATGCTCATGGGTCAGAAGAATCAACATTGTTAAAATGTCTATACTACCCAAAGTGATCTACAGATTCAATGCAACCCCTATTAAAATACCAACATCATTTTTTGCAGATCTAGAAAAAATAATTTTATGCTTTGTATGGAACCAGAGAAGACCCCATAAAGCAAAAGCAATCTTAAGCAAAAAGAACAAATTGGGAGGCATCAATTTAGCAGACTTCAAACTATATTACAAGGCTATACTAACTAAAATAGCAAGGTACTGGCACAAGAACAGAGATATAGACCAGTTGAACAGAACTGAGAACCCAGATATAAAACCATTCTTATACAGCCATCTAATCTTTGACAAAGTAAACAAAAACATACACTGGGAAAAGAATCCTTATTCAATAAATGGTGCTGGGACAATTGGATAACCACATATATAAGACTGAAACATGATCTGCACCTTTTACCTCTCACAAAAATCAACTCATGGTGGATAACAGACTTAAACCAAAGGCATAAAACTATAAGAATTCTAGAAGAAAATGTTAGAAAAACTCTTATAGACATTGACCTAGGCAAAGAATTTATGAAAAAGACACCAATCACAGCAACAACAAAAATAAATAAATGGGACCTGATCAAATTAAAAAGCTTCTGCATAGCCAAGGAAACTATCATGAGAGCAAACAGGCAACCTACAGAATGGGAGAAAATATTCACATGTTACACATTCAATAAAGGGCTGATAACTAAAATCTATATAGAACTCAGGAAAATCAGCAAGCAAAAAAATCACTTTTTTGTTTTAACAATGCTCTTGATAGTACATTACGTGGTCCAAGAGAAGAGAAAAAATCCCACCCCAACATGTTATTGTTACTAGTAGAAATCTCCCTTGCAAATAAAATTTCAAATTTGATCACAACCTATAGAGAATTTCCAGCTTTGAAAGCTTGGTAGGGAAGGATAAAGGGGAAAATGGAAGAAAAGTTATAAAATTTTTAAAAAATTTTAGTTTAATAATAATTGAATATAATTGATACAGAAAAATATCATGCTACAGCCTCACCCATATTTTTGTTTATCCACTCAGTCAACAGTGATTTATTTATTGTCTACTTTGTGCCAAGCACTATATACACATATCTACATTACAAGACATAAACACTGTGAAAATGATATAATCTTTTTCTTTATTTAAAGTGTAGTTCAAAGGCCTCTGCCTCTGGGAAGCCTCACTAACTACTCCAAGCAGAGATAATTCAGGTTTCTTCTAGAGCATATGGTTCTCTGTTGATATCCTTACTAGAGTGCTTCCCACGATGTGCTGTGATTTACCATGCCTCTATGCCCTTAATAGACCTTTAATAAATGGCTACTCACTTTTCAGCTGCTAGGCCTTCCATCATATGATACATTAGAACAACAACAACAACAAAAAGCTACTTATTTTACCAAATAATTGGAAGTCTATGGAGAAATTCCTAAGAAAATGTTGACACAAAATATCAAAGCAACACTTTGTGCTGATTTTTTTTTTTACATAATTAACCTCTTAGGGAAAACTCAATCATTTTTGTCTTACAGATACCCTAAATCATGGCTTAAATTGTTACACCTCTTCTGCCAGAGACATGAACTCCAGAGGAGATGGGTTCTCACAGGAATGGAGAACGAAGAGATACATGGAGTTTAAGTGGCACACAGATGGAAAGAGATGATGAATAGTGTTGAAAAGAAGAGAAACACAAACACCTAATTTACCTCTCTCCTGGAGGTATTTCATTCATTATGCACATGCAAATAATAGACATATATGACCTTGAAAAAATTGGCAAAGCTACAAGAATGTCCACTCTAATCTCATCCTACTTCCATGTGTTCAAGTTGTCTATAAAATGCGAGATCAACTGTCTGCAAATGCCCAGTGTGAAGCTGATCCTATAGAGCTTGGCCAACCATGGCTGAATCTGCAGCCAGGAATTTACAGTGTTATATAGATTTTACTGCCTTAAATTTTTCATGAAATCTAATCTCTCATTACAAAATGTTGCAATTTTTTTATTTTTAATTTTCTAAGCTCTGTCCTTATATTATAAGTACATTTATATTACTGTAAGAACAGACTTACAAAGCAAAAAATTATCTTGGTTTCTTAACTCATATTATATTTTCTAACAAAAAATAATTTCTTTCAAGAAATTTGCATAAGAATTTTGGAACTTTTAAAAGGATTGTAGATGCATGCAATCACTGATATTAATATAACAATAATGTTATAAGCACAAGCATAAAGACAAAAAGTGTACTCTAAACTAAAATGTCTAAATATCTAAAAATTGCCACTCTAAAATATCATCAGGGCTTTACTCCTTCTATACATGGAGTGAAGCTCTTGCTCAGTTTAGCATGGAATCTATAGCCTTGGGAAAGAATGAGCCTGAATCTGGATATGAAACTGCATAGAAAAAGTTCCTCATTCAGATAATGCATCCTTCTGTATCATTTCTTGCTTATTTTCTCCTAAACCAATTAATTCCTCTGCCATATCACTGAAAAAACTCTATGTGTCTGTCCCTGTCTCTCTGTCTGTCTCTCTCTCTCTCACATACACGCATTCACTCTCACACATACACTCACACATATGCAAAGGTTGATTGAGAGCTTGACATCTTGTCCTATGAGCAAATGAAGTGCTGTTTTATTGTGTGGTTCATCACACAGGAAAGCAAACAGCAGTTATTATTTCTACCTTTGGACACATAGTACTCATAGGAACTCTTGTATAGTACAAAGAGTGGTGTCCTACTTAGAATATTGAATGGGCCCAGACTACTAAATATAAAATCTTGGGATTTGAAGCTTCCATCAATATCACCAAATCCAAACTTCTTATTTAAATATGGGAAAGCTAAAGATCATAGAACATACTAAGGTGATAATATTTCATTACAGATCATAGCAAGAATCAGATTCTGCCAGATTCCTTTAGCATAGAATTAATGGCATACCCTTGAGTCATCTCTCATGGTTGGGTCAGCTCAGGAGGGACTGTCTTGTGGGATTCTCAGCATTATGAGAGTTATTCTTTGAATTGGGTTAATATAGCTTTCAAATTGTGGTTTGTGGAGTAGAAAACACCAAAATCATTAATGGCATCACCGCCAATGTACGCTAAGTTCTGTTCAGCTAAATTTGGATTTGGATTTGTGGAAAACTGCAGGAAGAATGATCAGCTTGGTTACTAAGATCAGCATATCTCAAAGAGATTGAGTAGGAAGCAGACCATTGGAAGTCCATAGTTGTAAACACTGTACAGCCATTTAAGTTATAAGAATTGACGTTGCACTTTTTCTTTATATTTCAAAAAATTTCTTGTCATAAGTATAGTGTTAGTGGAGTATGTGACCTTTTCCATCTTTTCAATTTGGATAAGGGGAAGGATATGAAAATATTCCAAGCATAGTATAATTTTGTAAAGAAAATAAAATGAACACATCATTTTATATAATAAAAATCTATATATATAACAAAAATAATACAGAGCCTGGGAGTAGCTGGACAGGTGTCATCAGGTTCTCAGGTTTAAGGAAAACAAACAAAAAAGAACATTGCCTTAAAGCAGGCAGATGGTTCAGAACCCTGGACAGTTGCCCAGTTGCTGCTACCACTGCTGAACCCTTCCTCCCTGCCCCTCAAAAATGTGGTTCTCCTGACTAAACAAATACTTAGCAGTTTGCAGTCCATTAGGATTGTTGGAGATGGTGCTTTAGTGTCCCCAAGAGAGACAAGACCAACTGTCAAATGTATGCTAACTTTAGAGACATTCTGAAAGCAAGATTTTTAATCATCTGGACATTTATATAATATCTTATTTCTATTTTCATAGATATAATTATTTTTATGATTGCTTAAAGGAAAAAATGAGATTGGCTACATTTCTGGAACAGTGTAACAGTAGCACCAAAAAACATTTTTAGTTGAGACATTTTGCTCTTCACAAATAAAGGGAACTCCTAATTGAAATAATCAAATAGTTTCTTATGTTTATATTCACTCTACGATGTCTTTGCAGAGAACAATCTCAGAACAAACAGCATTGAACACTTAATTGCAAGGTGAAAAATATTCAAATCCATTTGTTTAAACTGCATAATACAGACCATATTTAGAAAAGCCTACACCACTGTTTCAGGAGTGTATGAGAAAGCACTTCAGTTTGCCAGCTGGTTTTGGTGGTGGTGCAGATTACACTCATGACAGAGCTTGAACTTCATAAGAAATAAGAGATTTTAGCAATCTTTTGCAAAATTCAGCAACCAAAGACAGGCTAGCAGCTATGCTTTTTTTCTATTTTAAGGAGCATTTCTATATATTGAACAGATACAGAATATAAATGACCCTCTAAACATATAACTTCAATCACAATAGAATCGTTATTTCAATCAATATGTTCCTTATATCTGCATGTCTGACTGTGCCAGGAAAAAATAAAGTCACTGCAGATAAGCTTGTGAACAGAAAAATTATTGCCTTAAAATTCTATACTGTATGAATATTGCTACAATAAAGGCTATTTTTGGTTGACTCAACTAAATATATTAACACTATTTTAGTCTAGTAATAATGATGTGCATTTATTTCTGCTAATAATTTTTTTAAACAAAGTGATTTTCTTCATTTGTGAATAAAAAATCAATATAATTCCTTTGCATGTTATTAATTAACTTTTTGAAGATTTGGTAGCCTATTTACTGCAATTTTTAAAAAGGGCTGAGGAGGCTGAGAGCTCTGTGCAGGCTTTGGTGTACAGCATTAAATGAGGGAGCCTTTGCTCCAGTCTAGTTCTAGCATCTTCAGGGTGACCCAATCCTTCCTACACTGAACAAGCTGGGACTGGGGTAAGTCTGGACAATTCACTCCAAACTGGCAATGTCTCCAAGAGCACTCTCCATTTCTCTATCAGTCTGAGAATTCCCGGAGACCTTTAAGAGGATAGATCAGTTTTCAGGACCTGCTTTGGTTATAACTCACTTTATAATTTGCCTCCTCTACAAGAAAGCCTTGAACCTATTATGATTGCTCTCTACTCAAAGAGGACCTTCTTTTCTAGAAACATAGGGAAATTTTCTAATACTTCTGGAGGTCTGATCTCAGCCTGAAGTACTTGGGAGTTAAATCAGGAATAACTTGATTGGAGTAAATGTGAGCCTTTTCATCTGGTCATGCCACATGACACAGAGAAAAACTGTGGCTACTTGGTGTCACCTTTGGATTTTCATGACTTGCACATGGGAACTGATAAATTATTCTAAAAGCTATAATGTGTTTTAAGCCAGACATGACTGATAGGTTAGGGCCAGAGAAAAAAAATTTATGTTTCCTGAAAAGAATACATCTTCTTTCTTCTCTGTTTTATCGGAATAATGATAGCAGTAGCTTATGTCTGATTTTCTGTGCCTTGTATAAATATTTCTATTAATAACTTTTTTATTTGAGGATGATAGCCAACCTGTATATTTGTGGGACATCTTTGAAATCACTTTGGAGACAAGAAAACTGAGCACAAGTGAGGCTCAATGTATTGGCCATCAATTTGGTAAAGTATCAGAGTTCAAACTTAAATTCAATGTAGGAGAGATCTGCATTGTGTACATTTTCTCACATACAATCTGTTATGTATTTTGAAACTAATAGGACTGTGGTCAAATATAGAATCTAAGTTTTATTATATGCCCATTTTTAAAAGAGAGAAATACTGAGTAAATGCTCGCTAGTGTAACAAATTTTAAAAAATAATTTGGCACTGGGACCTCCCAGACCTGCTAGCACGTGAATTACATAGCAGTAAACACAAGATTTATTTTCGGGCCGTTGGCATATGGTGCTAGTGAGAACAAATATGTAGGTTTGATTTCTCATTTGCCCAGTTGATGTAATTCAGGGAAAAAAAGTTTTTCAGAACTGCATGACAATCCCAGTCAGCTAATTTAAAGATATGTGATCACAAAGGAATTTAGGCAACAGAATACTGTCAACTTGTAGAGAAGTGGACATAAGTCAGCCATTCTACAGATCAACTTCTAATTATCAACTTCCTCATTACAGCTCTTTTCAAAATTCTCTTATTTTCTCTGAAAATTTACTGATTACTTTGGCCTGCAGGTGTTGGAATAGTACCATTATGTGAATTTGAACACTTAGAGATTTATATTTTTTATTTGCCAAGTTCCATGATTGATACCGATACCACCAAATTTACACTAGATCTTTTTCTCAGTGAACAAGTATCAATATTCCAAAGATGTATCATGATTTCTATCTTGTTTCCAGTCACATTGTCTGTTTCTTGAAAACCCGTGCATAAGTCTTAACAATATCATAGATAAAAATCTCTCTAATTAGGCAAAAATAATGCCAGAAAATAGGGAAAGAAGAAACTGGCACTAATTTTTGACCTAAAGTTAATCTTAGCTTGTCAGATAAATTATGATAATTCAGTTATTTCTTCACAGTCTCCAATTATCTCATTGACATTCTTGCTCTGAACCATGCTTAATCGTATAGATCTTGCAAACTCTCTGGCACTGGGCCTGAAAGAATGGTAGAGGTAATAAAGACTGAGGTCACGTACATTTGTTATATCAACCAGAGAGTTGAGGATACAATTCTGGACATACAGATTATTACAGGTCTTCTCTTTAACTTTTCAGGTTTATGATCCATTTCTGGTTCTTCTGTAGAAAACCTCTTCTTAAATCTAGTAATTCTTATATTCTCACTTGTGCGATTCTTCCTGCTGCTGAATATCAAGGAATCTCAAATCTTTTCATCACCTATCTCGCATGAACACACAGGCTTCCTGCTATCTAGAATTAGAAACCAATTTCTAAGATTTTGAGCATCCTCTGAATATGTCACTGTGCCTTGTAGAAATCTGTGCTCAGCTTACTGTATCTGCAGGAAAACTTGCTTTTGTAACTGATATCCTTGACACCACAATCAAATGTCTAAATCCTGTATGCTTTGGGGATAAATGAGCTATCCAGAGAAAACCCCAGATGCTGTCTTTACAAGTATTACCCCAGACTAATCAACTAGCAGTATCAAGTAAAACCAATAAAAGAGAGAATCAAAGTTTTTTTAATGCCTACCATATTGTTCAGTAATTTCAGAGCACTCGGTACAGCCCCTTAATATCTAAACTTAGCTAATACTAGTATATGACTTTATCTTTTGGCCCCATTTTTTAAATACAGAATTCATATATTTTTTTCTGAGTAAAGGAAACTTATCTTCCCCAAAATAAAAATAGATATGTCACTTTTGGGTAGTAAATAAATTTGCTTATTCATGAGAGCCATATCTACTTTTAAAGCATCACAGTAACATTCTCCAGTTTCTGTTTTAGAATAATGTTTGTTTTTTTCTCCTTTGACATCTCAGTACCACAGCTTTATGACACAACAGGGTACACTTTGTTGGTGTGTTAATACCACAGTTTGAATGCAGTAAGGTATGAATTCAAAGAAGAGAAACTACAAAGGACCAAAAAGTGTATTATTGGTTGAATAAAGCACATCTTGAAGTGGTAATTCAAGTTTTATTTTGTCACTTTATTAATGATACTCATTATGTTATGGGGTATTATATTACATAAAAGGAATCATATGCCCCCAACTGTATATGGATAATGCTGTAATTCCGTCAAGGCAATCCAGCAACGCAGCAAACTGCCTGAGCAAAGCCTGAATAGCTTGTTTATTAGCACCAGAACTCAGAATGGAATAAGAGCTCTGATTTTATATACATTGGGGATACATTATATACCACAATATGTATTTATATTAGTCAGGTATAGTAAATGAACACAATTAAAGTGAAACTGTGCAAAGAAATAATCAATCATCACCTTATAAAGAGAATTACCACATATCCCTTTGGAAGCTCAAATCTTTTCCCATTTCTGTCCATCAAAGAATCAGGAATGCTTTTTCCTTTCTAGAAAAAGGAAACAAATGTATCCTGCCCAAATGTGAGCAGAAGAGAAATCCTTTCCCCAAGTTAGCAACCTAATGGCTGCTGGAGCTTGCAATTTTCTGTGCTGCATGGAGAGAACGCCCAGGAGCGCTGCGCCTCTGCGTGTGCACCGTGATGTGATGCAGAGGGCTTTGCACGGGCATCTTCACTCTCTTCTGGGGACCACGGAGGCTTTAACACTTTCCCCATCAAAATCTGAGGCAGCTTTACTGGATTGAAATATAAATCAGAGCAAGCATACATTAGCAAGGATAGAGAAATAACAGCAAATCATTCTTTTAGAGTGGTCACAGCCTAGGTTAATGCACAGAAAATCATAGAAAGAAAAGCTAACATTTATTGAATATATGCTATGTCCCACACTTGCTGAGTACTTTATATGCATTTAATCCTACAATTCTATGAGTAGGCATTATTTTAATGCCATTTTGCGGAGAGGAAATTATAGCTTGCAGTGGTCAAGTAGCTAGGCTAAGATCCCTATGCTTGTAAGCATCAGAGTCTAGGATTCTAAATCAGGCCGGCCTTGAAGCCACTGTACACAATCAGATGAACAATCCAGGGAATAGTGTTTCTTCTACTTTTCTAGAGTGAGGAGTACCCCAGGAGAAGCTGCTGAACACTTTCATGTCCCTGCTTGGTAAGCTTCTCCTTCATACTAAAATGGAAAAAAAAATCATATTATGAGAACATTACAACACAATAAATCCAAAATATTATCTTTTGTATATATAATCAATATAACAATTATTAATGAGATATATTACATTTTTATTCTATGTGTTTGAAATTCAGTGTCTTACACTTACATCACACATATATATACACAATATACATTCTTTCTCTCTCTCTCTCTCTATATATATATATATACATACAATATATTGCATGTGTTATGCATTATATTATATTTTACCATGTTCCAAGTTGCCAGAATTCTTGGTTCTTTGAAGAAGCCATCCCTCAGCCCCACAAAGCTGAAAACAATCTTCTGTGACATTTTTCTAGAGAGTTTTGAAGAAAAAGGATGGGTACTATGATTTGGAAAATACAGAAGACTGAGGGTAGAGAAGCAAAATCCGGGTGGTTGAACCCAAGATCTGTGCTGAGAGTTCTGAATTTTTCAGGGAGACTAACTAAGAGGAGAAACACACAGCTTCAACCAAATACATAATGGTTCAGAGATGGGCTTTAAAACAAATACACCTTAATTTAAATCAACTTTAACAAACTGTAATTATGTGGCTTTAGGAATATTACTTAATATTTACAAATCTTAGTTTCTTCAAATCTACTTCACAATATTTTCATCAATATCAAATAATATGAGCTATATAAAGTAACTTGTGTACTTCTGCATGCCTAAAGCATGAAATTCATTTAATTGTTTAAATGGAAAAATGATTATCATAGGTGTACCTTTTATGATCATTTTTTTTATTCTACAAATATCAGAGTTTTGTTGTATAACAATGTGGTGATTCTAATGAGGATTGCAAGAGGAAGACACAATCCTGTAGACAATGAACAGGGTTTAATCTTAATGCTAAGTTTGTTTTTGGTGCATATTTCCTGTGGAATAGAGAGTTAACTCTGACGTTCTCTTGGTCTTGACCATGAGGCAGCTAACAGTCAAGTGATAGGAGTGTGAGCAGTGGGTTTTCTGTTGGCCATCACATAATGGGAGATGTCAAGCTTGGAAGAAAAGAAGGAAAGAACTCACAGAAAAAGAAAGAGGCCAGCAAACCAGAAGAGTAAGCTATATTTTTCTAAACAAGTTTTTCTATATCAGTGCCATCCAGTAGAAATGTAATGTGAATCATAAATGTGAGTCACATGTATAAGTTTAAATTTGCTAGTAGCCACTTTAAAAGGTGGAATTAATTTCAATAATATATTTTATTTAGCACAATGCATCCAAAATATTATCCTTTCTATATATAATCAGTAAAGCAATTATTAATCAGATGTTACTTTTTTTATACTATGTCTTTGAAATTCAGTGTGTCTCATACTTATGTCACATCTTAATTCAGACTAGCTACATTTCTAGTGCTCAATGGCCACATGTAACACATACTGGGTAGTGCAGAAATAGGTAATATATTACCTATTCACCTCTTTTAGCCAGCAGCCACCAGTAAAATCCAGTTGAGGTGGAACCTTCATCTCAGCTTGTGTTGTAAGATAAGATGCTTGTTTCCGTGCCCTGGTTTTGAAGAATTCTACCAAGGAAGTGTGTCCTCTGAGGCCGGTGGGATGATGCCAATGTTTAATCAGAGAGAAACTCCAAAAGGAAGGTGAATCTAATAGTAAAAAAGATCCATGAACTACGCACCTCGCCCACCCCTAATCAGGAGATTCTTCTTCTAGAACTCTCCTGTGGGGAAAGAAGAGAAAGTCTGAGGATTTTTTTTTTTTTTTGGTTAACTAAGGTATGTTTCTACAGAGTGTCATTTTATTCTGTAATAAAAATAATAATAACTAATATTTACAGAGGGCTACTTACATGCCAGGCACTGTATACATGCACTGTGTGTGTGTGTGTGTGCTTGTGTGTGAGTATTATTTTTATGAATATTTTGCAGAATGAAGAAACCAAGATACAGAGAGTTCCAGTAACTTGCCCGAGGCCTCATAATTAATGAGAGGTAGATGTGAAAACTGAACCCAGGCATTCTGGCTCCTAACCCTGGTTCTATTGCCACAACGCCTTAGTCACATTCCTAACCCCTCAACTAATGCCAGTAACAGCAATGACAGCAACACTGTGTGTGATTCTAGAATGAAAACCAGATGTCCTGATCCTCTTCAACCTGCGGACCTACCGCCTAGTACATGTATTAACGTATATAAAACCTCAGATCCTTCACTGCATCAGCACTTGTATAAACAACTCTTTCAGATTTTTTGATAGGCTTCTGAAATTTCTCTGCATATATTCCAGAAGAACACAGCTGTTATATTCAGGAGATACTTGGCAGCTAATGGACAATTTCAAAAGGAAAAACGAAATTGGCTAAGGTGAAATGTCTTTTGTGTTTGTTTCCACATCAGTCTTTTTTATTGTCTCCCTTATTCCTTTTCTATACTCATTTTGCATGATTTTAAACTTTTGGTAGAACAATTCCAAAAGCATAGAGATTTGAGAATTATCCTTAGTCAAGATTTTCGGTGTCCAGCAAATTAGACTGGAGAAGAAAAGGGGTGTAAATGAGAGAGTCTGCTCTCAGCTTGGTCAATGAGACCCTGGGGAGTTCACGTGCACATCAGCCTATGACTCCTCCTCGTTTCTCTGTCCTGCCCCAGATATTCACCAATGCAAAGGCTGGGGGAGAGGGAGGAAGTTTGTAAAGAAAATGGCCCCTTTTCATCCATCTGCACAAACTTCAGGATTCCTAGTGCCTATTCAGTGCTACTTTTCCTCTCCCAAACTGTTCATGGGGCTTAGTAAGTGGAAAAGGAGCGAACTTCAGAATTTGACAAACCTGATTGGAATCACTTCTCTATTTACTTACTAATATTGTGACTTTAGGCACTTTACTAAAACATGAGGAGGCCCAGTAGGTATCTGCTAAATGTGGATAATCACACCTACTTATCAGAGTTACTGCAAAAATCAAGTGTGTATAAAAATGCCTAGAACAGTACCTGCCACATATTAGCTATTCTTTAAATGATATCCATGACTGATATTTTTAGGATAGTGAAGTGAAGCACTCCTCTCCCTAAAAATTCTTTTTTCCCAGGACTGATTATTTCAATATGCAGCATCCAAGAACTATACAGTCACCAATAAATCAGAATAGGTATGGCCTTCAGGCAGCTCTTTTAGAGCACACCTGCTGAATAGTGACACTGCCTTTATAGATGTGGTCCTATGGTCTTCCAAATTCAGGTGGCAAACAAAGCAGATAAGGAAATACAAAATGCATGTATCAGAGTCAGTGAAGAGAGGCAACTGGTACTCCCAGTATTCTTCCACTTCTTTCCAAGTAAATATGAAGTTCCTTTTAGTGAAAATCTAAACTAAGTACTCAAAGATACAGAAAACATTCTCTCCTACAGCACCTCTCCAGCCCCACAGGGTGTGATAATTGCCTGACATAGCCTCACCACCAAGCAAGCTTCCCTCCTCTCCAGGTCTCTGTGCCCATGAATTATGTCCAACCCTAACCTAGAGCTACTGAGTTGACAGTGAACAGCCTACACAGGCCTACTGACCACATTTCTCTGATGAATGAGAGTAGAAATGGTAAAGCAGGGAGTTAGTGGTCATCACCCATGCTTGAGCAAAAGCCAGAGCAGTGTCCTGCCCTCTGCTGCTTTGGTGAGTCACAGAAAGAGAGTGGCCATTTAGAGAAGGAGGCCTTCCCGCACCATGTCAAGGAGGGGTCAAGGTGTTGGGTCCCTTGCCTCCTGCTCTAAGCAGCTTCACAGAGAAAAGTTGCTGATCCACATGAAGCAGAATCAAGCTCTCGGTCTCTTTCAGAATTGATTTGTTCAACTTGCAAGTATGCACGTTACTGGATGGACATATCTGTATATGCAATTCAAGATGTCCTGCTGATGAAATACTGAGAAATGGAGGGACATAAGGTTGAATTCATGTAAAAAATTCAAGAGTGAGGTGTTATGAAAGTACTCTCCATTTTTCCACCTCTACCTTGCCTTGCACTCTAAAAATGTCAAGTATAAAACCTCTTAAGGTAAACCAGAGTAAAGAGATTAAATTAAAAAAAAAAAAAAACCTTTGTTCATTCAGCAAGCACTGATCAAGGGTCATCTGTAGACCAAGGATAGAAACAAGACATAGGTATTATAGATATTTTCTTTAAGTTTACTGTCTTTTGGAGGAGGTGGAAGCCTGCACAGTCCCAATAAGATACTCTTTGTGCTACAATGAAGGCAACTTCAGGTAGCACTAGGTTAAGTTGTTTAGGGTCAATGAACTTTGGCAAATTCCACAGTTTAAGGGGTGGAAAAGAGACAAAAAGCCAACAACGACAAAAATAAAAGTATTGGAAAAAGAAACTCCTCAATAGTCCTATTCCATTCTCAGTAGATGACTTTTCCTTTTATTTCATTGAGAAAAATCCAAACAATCAAAGGTAATTTCCATCAACTTCCCAACCCCATACAATCAAACTCATCGTTAGGTTCCCAGGCCCTGATCCATCTTCCGCCCACCTCAGACGGTCCCTCCCACGGTCATGACTGTAGTTCTGACTTCTGCCCCTGCTGCTCCTGCTTTCTCAGAAACACATTTAACCAATCGTCCCTTCTTTCTTCTCTATTCCAATCTCTTTCCCAGAATTTTCCCACAGCTTATAAAAATGCTCAAGACTTTCATCTAATAAAAGCTCTCCCTTGGTATCGTATACTCCTTTCTTCACTGATTTTCAATCAGAATACTCAAAGTTTAGTCTACCCTGCCTACTCTTTTAACTCCTCACTAGAGGCTACCTTCCATCTTCACCACTTTACTGAAAATGCTCTTACCAACCTCACTGATAACTGCCTAATGGCCAATTGCAATGGACATCTAACAATCGCTATCTTACTAATCTCTGCTGTATTTGCCAACGTTCAGCATCTTCTTGGAGTTCTCTTCTCTAGTCTCTTAGTGTCTGTGGCTTTGAAACTATTGTGGAGCCTCTCTGATGGCTCCTTCTCAGTTTTCCTCCCTGGGCTCTTCTCTTCCATCTGTCATTTAAATAAATGTCCATATTTTCCAGGGTTTTGGCTGCACTTCTAGCTGCCCAGCCTCCCTATGATCCTGCCTGTTTTCTAAATTCCAGATTTCCAGTTGCATCTATGAGCTATACAACACCTTTCAACAACTACTTCTATTTTAGGACTAAATTAGCCTGAGCCAGTTTTTGTTGCTAGGAACTGAGAATAGAGGAGATCTGGCTGAACTGTAATTCAAGTGAAATAGAACAGGGGATGCAGTTGTGTATGAGGACAATATGAGTAAACTGGAGCCGCCACACAAATAAATAAGCCAACAATAAAGCAATTAAATAAGCAACTCACTAGACTCACAGTATTCAGATCAATTAATGTGATATTCCCACATTACTCTACAATGGAATATTGTGTCCAATTTGGGGCATCACATTTAAAACAAACAAACAAATATGACTTTCAAAAAATGTTTATTGGATTCTACGAGAATCATACTGGGCAGTGGGAATACAAAGACGAATAAGATTTCTGACCTTCTGGCATTTACTATAGTGGGAAAGATAAACTTAAGTACTATAAACATAAAAGAAGTGCTGATAGCACAAAGGAGGTGTAGCCAAAGCTGCCTTGAGAAATAGGAATAGTAACATGTGAGCGGGATAGTGAGTTATAAATAAGTGTTCACCAGAGGAATAATGAAGAGGTGGTCATTCTAGGCAGAGTGAATGACATTCAGTAGAGACTGAGATGGCATATGGTCTAGAATTAGGGTAGAGGAGAAAAGCATACTTCAGTGGAGAGTAAGGGTGGTGTTTAATCAAGAAGGGCCAGTCTCTAAGTCAAGCACTAAGCCTTCACAATCTAGGTAGCAAAAGGCCTAGAAACCATATCTTATGTGGGTCAAATAAGGAAATGGACTTGTTTTATCCTGAAAAAGTGTAGAGAACACAAAAAGTTGCCACACAATTGAAGAATTGTCTTTTGAAAGTATAGGTATACAAATTTTTTTCTCTACGTGTTTACAAAATTCAAGAGGAAACTTCTAATAATTAGATCAGCTCCACAATAGAGCAGAATGCTTTGTAAGGGAGGTAAATTCTCTGTCATTTGCAGTATTATTTAAGCTGCTCTAGAATCTTACAAATTCAATTAACTGGGTAGGATTTAGATTATATCAACTCTTAAGATTTATTCTATTTATTAAATTTCTACCATATTTTTGCATTAGATTTGTTGCTGACATATTTGTGTTCTCAGGCAGCGAGCTTCTCAGTGGAAATCCATGGTCGAGTCACTCCCACCACTTCTCTCTCCATTAAGGAATATATCTTTTAGGCCTCAGAAAAGAATATAGATTTCCACGAGAGTTTTAATTTTTAGATCAAATACTAATCCAGGGATTTTTATTTTCATTGCATTTTAATATTCAACTCCTTTCTTTCTTATCATCTTCCATAATTACCCAGACTTTGAAGGAATAAAAATCCATGTTTTGCTACCCGACCATCATTGGTTTTTCTATCTCAAAGTAACTTCCTTTACCACCTTCAATTTTTTTACAGTTTATTTTGACTTGCTTCCTTTCTTACCCAACCTATTCCACATTTTCCAAATGAGAATTTGTGTCCATCCCTATCTTTAAATTTTTGACAAAACTGTCCTGCAACCAAACCCATCTAATAAATTCCCAAACCTAATTTAATCCTAAATTTTACTTTTTATACTAGTGTATCCTGTCAGAGAAAGAGCTCCTTTTCACAACTATATCAGTTGATGCCGTAGTACTTTCTGTAGTTATCAATCTTAACTAAGTCTTCATCACGGTAATTATTTAATTTTCCTTGGCCAGCTCATATTTCCCACAGTGGATATTTCAAACCTTCTATCTCAAGACTGTATTCAGAATCTTACCAGATTATCTTGCCTTCTACTTTACAGGCAGTGTGAGAGCATACAGTATCCCTTATTTCCTTATTCCAACTTTCAAAATTACTTGTATTCATCTTCATCCTTACCTTGCTACATTTTGAGCAAGGCTATTACTTTAAATTATGCTCTTGGTTCCCACCGCGTCATTATTAGATCTTGTATCATTAACTAATATCTCGCTACTATGTCTTCTCTTTCTTCTGAACTGAGAAATATTCCAGTGATTTTTTGTTTTTCTTTTTATATAGATCACTTAATAGGTTATAGGTTATGAAGAGAATAGATTTGAAGATATGAGGAGACAGTTAAGGGGCCTTTGTACTGGTTCAGGAAGGAGATCATAAAGGTATGAACTAGAAAATGATAGTAGTGATAGGGAGGTTTAAAAAGTTAAATAAATAATTAGGGGATAAACTCAGCATAGTGATTCATATTATTATACATTACAAAAAGCATATCCGTTACTGTCACCAAAAGTGAATGGTGCTATGGGAACCACTGATGCTAACTGTCCCAGATGCCACCAGCCTCTGTGAGATGAATGTTTCACTGTCTTTGCTTCCTGAATCACTAAATTCGGATTTAAAGTCTTCCACTAGCACATCTGATTGGCCACAACAAGGTCATATATCTACTTTGGAGATGCTTAGGAACAGGGCCCCAGAAAAGCAAGTACTTGGCATTTTGAGTTTCTGATTGGAGGAAAACTACCATACCATTGGAAGAGGGATTAGATCCTGGAGGGAAAATACAAATGTGACTTGTACTCATGCCATGGACTTTTGAACATAAAGGCAAATTTTTCTATATCAATTCCTATTAAGTAGATTTTTTTCAATCTTTTACCCCTAGTTTTAATCTTTTTATCTTTCCTCACTTTGAATATGTCCCAACATTTTAGTTATCCCCCCAAGATTTAAACCACTCACGGATTAGATAAAAATACCTATTCTAACACAAGCCTCTGGCAAAATTGCATAGGGAAAGGACTAGAACAAAGCTCTGTGGAACACCAAGATAAAGGCCCTCAAGTAACTTCCATTGAGAGCACTATCCAATGGGCCATAAAGATGCTTAACTGTGCTATTATTTAGCCTTTCATTTATCACATTATTCCTAATCAAGTACTTAGAACTCTTCTGACATGGAGTCCATCTACAATCCAAGTGAACCATGTTGACAGTATTCTCTTGATTTAGAAGGATGACAGAACTACGAAAAAAAGGGGTAGGGATAATTTTAGCTTGGTGTTTTTTTCTTATTAGCAAAACAAGTATAGAAAATAAGAATGGAGAGATGGGGAAATGGAAAATAAGAACAGTCTCATAGTAGCTAATAAAGAATATCAGGCCCCGAAAGAAATTGGATAATCCATCAATAGATAACCAAGAAGAAACTATACAATCTAATGATTTACCACGTTACCTACTGGCATAAACCAATGAAAGCCATGAAAGAAGATGTGTCAAACGTGAAATGTGGCTAGAAGCCCTGGAGCAAAATGTTCACCAGAAATGATTTGCCCCAAACTTACTGCTTTGAAAACTAACAGGTGTCAACTAATTCCTAACTTCAGAGAGGAACCTAGAACTGCTGGCAAAAGGCCCTATACCTTTAGACTCACAATTTGTCCCAACCGGGGTCCCCTGCAGCTTCAGAACTGGCACACCAGGCGACGGCTCTACAGCAAACGGCATTTTCGAGCTGCATTTTTTCAGCAGTTAAATCTGAGCTGTAACATTTGGCAGGTTTCCTTGCTAACATTTGGCAATAATTGTTTATCAAATGCTAACAAGGAATGCTGCCAAATGTAACAGCTCTGACTGAACCATCTAAAATATAATACTGAGGCAAAAGTCTACAGACATGTGCTCAATCCTTTCTGACTAATCCTAGAAATAGGATCCTGCACCCCTGGTCATCAGACCATGCCGCACCACAGCAGGGAAGCACAAGGGAGCAGATTCTCTTTCCTCTGCACGGTGTATTATTTCCCTAGATTTCTAAGGGAGCCTGTGAGAGAAAGATGCCTGATAAACACAAAGATGGAAATTTACAACAGACTAGAGACCACATGCATTATAACTTCATCAATTTGGATGCAAATCTGTGAAAGAACAGGCAGCAAAACAAGGCTGAATTATCTTTGATGGGCAAATCATTTTTCAATCACATTGGCCCCTCTGACTATGCCTTGTTATCCCCTTGAAGGCCTCATTCCTGTGTCTATTTGGTCCCTTTTCTTCTGGCTATTCGAGCAGTCTAGGTCTAACCTCCCATCTTTGCTAATCAGAATCTTTAAAGGTCTAGCTCAAACTCCACCTCCTGTAGGAAGTCTCCTCTGCTCCCCCTTTGCATTATGCTTTTCCTGATTTCTTTTGTTCCGAACCCTATAGCCTGAAGTCTTCTTTGGCACTTGTTACTACTGTCCTTTTTACTAGCATTGTTCTTCCAGAAGTTCAGTACCTTAAGTCCCACCTTCCGCAATCAGCCTACTAGCCCCTTGAGGGTGGGATATGACTGCCTTACCTTCACAAAATTTCCAACATGGAGCTGTATGCAATGCTGTACTTATGACTTTGTGGGTAGTCTTAGAAACAAGTTATAGAACAAATGTGTTCCAAGTGGTTTAGAAGTACTCATTTACATACGGATCTCTGATATGCTAACTCTGAGGTATGCTTGGTTATTCAGTAAAATAGATCTTTTTAGATACTTTCCCAGGTAATTCAGCTTATGTTCGCTAAATTTGGGTAGCTAGACATATTTGAAAGGAATCAAACTGCTTTTATTCAGAAGAATTCTATGCTTCAGACTTTTAAACATTCAGTAATCTTTCACTGAGTTTGAACTATGTGCTGCATTGCTAGGCCCTTGGAATACAAAAATAAGAAAGATAATGCCCTATTTTTCACTGCTCTACTCCCCTGTCCTCAAAAAAACATGCTTGACAGCATCGAAATATTATTTAAATAACGAAAAATGACCCAATATTAGTTGAGAGATCGAAATAAATAATTTATCTTTATTTTTCATGTTTATAGAGGAAAATTTTCATTGAAGATCTCCCCTAAAAATTTTCAAGAATATTTCCCATTTTATACAAATATACACATCAAACATACACACAAGTCATAGATAGTATTACGAACCAAAGGATTTAGAACTAGTCCATGGGGGTAGAGCCATTAGAACAAGCAAAATCAAGGTTCTCAACTGTACTATAAATCTACGGTAAAATATTTCCAAATGCAAGATATTGGTATTTCAGGAAAAGTATCTAGACTCTAAGCACACTCTGCTTTCCCACTTAACAGCTGAGAGTCATTAAATAATTTCATTAGATTCTCAGATATTCAGAGCCCTCATATATAAAATGAGGATAATAATGCCTTCTTTGATTTATGTCAAAGGCCTCTGCCAGATACTCTCTCAGATTCTACATAGAAGAGCAATGAATCTCTTATTTAGTAAACTAAATAAGACAACACAAGTTATAAGCAGTTAAGAGTCAGCTAAGGACATATGATAATAATTTTTAAATTTTAGGTTTTTCACTTAAAATGCATAGTTCTGTTCCAGTCCTAAATTGTGCCCAGGCATGAAAGAAAATTCCCCTCATCTCCATAAAAGGAGACACAGGTAGAGTTTTCCTCAAAATATTGCAAAAGATTATTGGACATGATTCATACAGGGCTACCAGCCACATGGATGCCTGCCCTACGCCTTCCTCAACCTTAACTGTCTATGAGAAAGACCCAATATATAAATAGTAACCAGGCAGAAAAGTGAACCTTCACATAAAGATTTTCAGCCTAATAAAGCAACAAATTTGGGCAAGTCTCTTTGGATCACTGCCAGTATAGACTGATTCACAAACTTGTCAGGGCTTGGGCCTTCTCACAGCTGTGTAAGTTAAATTTTTTTAGTGCTTTTCTAAGCTATGCCTTCCTCCTGAACCTATCGAAGTCCAGGTTATAGGAAGCCTTATTGCTCATCCTGTTGGAAAAAGGTGGAGTTTGTGTTAGCCCGAGGACACTGGGATTTACTTTTTTGCTACAAAAAGAGGCCATTACAGCTTACACAGTGCCTCTGCTCAGAAAGCACCTCCTCATTATTTTTTCAGCAGACGTCTTAGTGAAGCATATTTTACTATTTATGTTAGCCTCCTGTAAAACATCTGAGAAAATTCAGAATAACAGTGAAAAATGATTGTGTTCACAAAATCAAGTAAATCCAATAATATTTCTGACAGAATTGATTACAATAATGTCAAATACCCCTCTCCACTCTCTTTGAAAGTTATTTCAAACATAAAGATAATGAAATATGTTGCCTGTCACTTGTAAATTGTGTGCTGAAAGTCTAAAGAGATAATTTAAAGATTTCCAGGTAGAACAACACACTTGCTTTATTTCATTTGTCAAAGAAATATATTAGTTGGGAACTTTTTACTGTGAAAGTTGGAAATCCCAAGAGAGAAGCAGACATTTAAGTTACAATATGAAATTTCTTCACAGGTTACGTTTCTGAATTGTAGATGCTTCTTTGGAATATGTGGTGGGGTAGGGTAGAGAGGTGAGCAGATATTTAGATAATATTTCCATAAAATTTAGATATATTTTTTGTTATGGTGGTACAGAATAGTAGCTAATGCCTGAATGTTTAGTATTTAAACACCTGGGATCAGATTCCAGCTCCATCACTCACTAGCTGTGTGACCTCAGAAAGTCACCTAACTTCGCTTCAGTTTTCTCCTCTGTAAAAGGAGACAATAATAATTACCTCATTAGTGTGTAAAGTGTATAAAGTGAGATATATATAAATCACATTATGGTATGTGGCACATAGCAATTGTTCAATAATGATAGCTATTATTATTGTTATTGAATGTACTGTTAGCCATAATTATTATCAGATATGTCCTCTAAATATATCCCTTCACCTCTCTTTTCTGCTTATCCCCGTTTTATTATTTTCATCTCATAGTTTCATAACACTTCTCACAGTCTATACCCCCCCCATTGGTTTCTCACTGAACTGTGTGATGAGAAGCTTACGATATTATTTCTGTATTGGCCGATCTCTTTATTCTCTGTCTTGCCCACTGTATGTACCTATGTGGGTGTGTCTTGATTATCACTGGCTCCTCCAAACTCAGCATTTATCTGCTGAACACACAGTCGTTGAATAAATGAGTACATCATCGTGCGTTTTACACAGATAAGGAAACCGAGGCTCTGAGTAATTCAGTAAATTGCTTAAAATCCAGTCATTTCAACTCCTAAATGGCGGAGCTAAGATTTGAACACTGCTCTTCACTATCAGAGCTCACACTCATTTCCCTGCACCTCGCAGCCTTGTTGAGCCTGGAGCTGCATGTGGCCAAGCTCTGGAAACCTAACACACATTTTCTCAACAATTTTTCAGAGCACGCTTTCTCTCTACATTGTTCTTAACAGAATTTCAAAGGGGGAAACTTGTAAATCTCAGTCAGTGGAGTCCTTTTGAGCACCAACCACTGACATTCAAGCAGTTGGGCAATTATTGCTGCTGGAAATCCAAAGGCGCAACCTACGTGTTCCCTGTGCTTCCACCTCCCGTGAATTTACCACCAGGGACAACAAAAAAGAAAGTAGCAAAATGGTACAGTAAGTGTCTGATGGCTAAATGTCACAATAACAGATTTCTACAGCTTAATTTTTGTTTGGGGGTGAAAGGGAATGTTCCTTGGGAAACAGTAGGGAACAGTTGATAGTAAAGCCAATTTATGCTTGTCTATTTTGCTGTCATCAACAAAAGACATTGCCTAGATCTGGCTGAGACAGTATTTTATTACTTAGCCATTTTATATACATCAAATTAGATATTCGTTTTAACACCTTTATGTCTGGATAATAATAATAATAATACATATTTTGTACTGATTAGATATGTTTCTCACTACCTAATACACAGCAATTATCTTGTTTGATATTCCCAAAATCCTCAGGTAGGCAGAGGAAAGCATTATTTCCCCATTTTCCAGAGGAGGTCACCAAAACAGACATAAAGCGAAGAGACTTCTGCAAGATCCCACAGACTATGACTGAATCAGGACTCGAGCTCATCTCCTGACTTGCAGTCCAGTGCCGCTTCTTCACCAAATCTTCAAACGTATTTAGTAGCTCCATTGACATTTTGACCTAATTCCAAACCATTTCAAATATGTCAAGTGTTCGGTGCTTGTCAGAGAGGAAGGGAAGTGGACACAATGCTGATTTTGCACTAGCTCTTTTTTTCTCCAGTAAGTTCCACAGTTGATATCAGTAGACAGGCCACTCAACATCTTCCACATCTCTCCCATGTTTATTTGGGAGTTTCAGTTTTTCTCACTTGAAATAAAACTCTATAGATTTTTTAAAATATAAAACCGAAAGCAAGTACTGAGAATACTCGGATGTTGATCTCCAAATCTGATTAGCATTCCCAAAAGGGTATTTATACTTATTTCATAGCCCAGTCCCAGCTGTATTTACCTTGTTCAGAGCTAGAACATGAACACCATTCAGGCTGCTGACATGTGGGTCTGCCATGAAATCACAAGGAACCCATGGGGCACCGATTAGGATGACTTGCTATTTATTTGGCAACCACAGCATTTTGACCACATCATCTAAAAATCATTCCAAAGAAAACAGTTTTCTGACCCTTTGATACTTAAATTATGAGGGAAGGGGGCTTCTTAGATAAATGTTTAGTTTGAGTATCTACAATCCATAGTCAAAAAGACACCATGATATGCTTGTGAATTTTAAAACATCAAAATGCAACAACTGCAAAATATAGAAAGTAGCTCACCTTTATGACAAAGCAGGGTTTCTGCTTGTTCCTTTCGAAATAGGGCAGCACGTGTTAACAGAACCCTTCCCTTTGTGACCAGTACTTTGCTAGGCACGATAGGGGGAAACAAAGTTAAGGTTAAAAGTCTTTACCTGAAAGAAATAGCAGGGTCACTGGGGAGAAAACACTGAAACACAAAGTGCACTCAGCAGATGCTGTCAAGTGAGCACACATTTGATGAAATGTCTAGAAGGCGGCTTTTTGCTTCCATCCCCTCCCCCTAGCGTAGGTACTTTGGTATTAATATTTCAAGGTACATTTTTGTTAGTAAATCTTACCTTTCCTGTAGCCACGAAGTGCCTTAAGGGAACCAATATAATCCAGAGGGAAGATCCTGGATTTTAGAGTTAGACAGCTCTAGATTTGAAGCCTGGTTTCCACTCTACGAGCTGAGGAATCTTTAGCAAATTATTTAACCTCTCTGTGCTCGGGTTCTTCATCTTTAAAGATTGCTTCAAAGGTATGGCTAGGAGAGTGCTATGCCTCATGTATGCAAACCATAGGTGCCTAATGAAAGTTAATTTCCCAACTTTCCTGTATCACGGTATCTTTTTGTATCCCCGAATACTTTGTACCTTATATTTGTGGTTGCTGACCCTGATGTAAAGTGAAAGAACAAGGATGCTAGTAGGCACCCAAAAGAGCTAAGCAGCAATTTTAACCCAAAGAGGAGGCCCTAATTAGATTAATTTGCATATATGAATGTAGGCCATTCTGTTGAGATGGTCAATTAATTCAAAAGAAGATCTTCCTTTGCAGAAAGACAGAACCCTACCAGAAAACAAATCCCCTTTCATGTTGTTCTTAGCCAAGAGCAGATGTCTGGCAATATGAAAACATAGCGGTTATTTTCACAAATGAGATCTTTCTTTCTGCAGGCAGCATTGCAAAGCTAACTCTGGCTCCCATCTCAGGCTGAAGATTACTATCTGTGCAGTGTTTATAGCAGTATTCCAGCAGCTGCCTTAAAAGGTACCATGACCTCTTTAAGAGCATGAAGGATGTTCTTCAATGTGCAGTTGTGAAGGTTCAGAATTCATTGCTCTTAAACAACCAGCAGGTTCCCAAACGATACTCCTTTAGGAAGTTCAATTAGCCCCTGGTTATTTACATATTGGTGATTTCTTTTCTCTCCTTGCCCCCATCTTTTTTTTTTAAAACCCTACAGCCTTATTCTACTAGTGTGAAACATATACTGAATTTGTCAAACCATTTTTCCCTATGATGTTTCACATCAGTATTTATTTGGAAAAGACTCCAGTTTAGCTATGTCCACTGGTTACTTATGGTAGCAAAGGGCTGTTTTATCTAGCATTAATTATATAGTAATTTCAAATACTTTGTGAGTATGCATTATTCAGTATTGCCTTTTTTATAGTTTTGCAGTCCAAATTACCTATTACCTGGGCTGGGAAATGCAGTTCAAAAGCACCAGCTCTGATTCATAACTTAGGGTGTAGCTAAAGCAAGTTGATCAGCCTCCTGTTTAGATATTGACCATCACTACTGGGAGATACAATGCAGCTTCCATGATTTTTTCTTTCCCTATTGGGCCCAGCCTTTGTCACTGTTCGGTTTGTTTAAAGAAGCAAAATATTACAGATGTGGAAGAAACTAGGGAGCTCATATTAAATGGACTTAATAGAAGCATCCAGATAATTTAGACCAAAAAGCTAAGTAAACCTGAAGTGTAACCCAACTTTTAGACTCTGCCCATATGGTATTTCAGTTCAGATCCCCTCAAGTTACAAATCTTGACTTACACGAGTCTTTACCATTATATTCCCCATCCTAACCCCCAACTCCCCAATCTTCTACTGCCTATTTTTTCTACTTCTCAGCATGAAGCTGTGAAAAATTGTAATTTTTTCATGCTATATGGGTTTCATCTTCAAAACTTTGAAAACTGAAAACAGTCTCAAGAGTTGAACTAAAGGTAAGAGTTGATATGCCTAAGAAGGTACCACCACTACCTAACAATATCTTCCCTAAATCGCACAAAATGTTCACTTCATCTTTTCACACTGTGTGAGAGCCTAGCATTCACTCATTCAGCAAATAGTATTGAAAGCTTATCATATGCCAGGCCCTATGTAAGGTGCTTCACAGATGAAATTAACCTGGAATAATAAGCATCATTTTTAAAGATGCAAATACCGGGTCCCTGGCAGGGATAAACTAGTTTCCACCCATTTAAACATTGGTGTGAATTAATTTGATCAGTACATTTTCTGCCATCTCCAGCTCAGATTAGTGGTACTGGTGTGAATTTTGAATATGAAAAAGGAAGGCAAATTAGGAATTTAGGAAACTTAGAAAGGAAAGCTTGCATTGGAACTGAGAGAAATATTAGAATACAGAGTCAACAAGTGTCTAAGCATAAGGAGACAGGAGAAACATTCAAAAAAGGAGAATATCAAAAACAAAATGGCTATTTTTAAAAAATAAATTTCATTTGGTATATTTAGTGTATACAACATGATGTTACAGGATACATATGTCCAGTAGAAAGGTTACTATAGTGAAGCAAATAAACATATCCATCATCTCACACAATTTCCCATTTTTTTATTTTTTAGGCAAGAGCAGATACAACCTACTTATTTAACATGAATCCCAAACACAATATAATTTTGTTACCTATAGTCCTCATGTTGTACACTAGATCTCTAGACTTGTTTATTCTATATATTGAACTTTGTATATAAACTCTGATCTAAGATAGCTATTTTAATATTTTTTCCAACTCAGTTTAAGAAAGAAACAAGCAAACAAACAAAATTCCTCTCTTCTTTTACCAATACCATATACATTCTCCTGCTCTTAGGACTCAGATGATAGCCTGGTACTTTGAGGAGCATAACTGAGTTCCTCTAAAGCAAGTCTAGATACCTGATCATGGTGTCATTCATTCTTCATACACTTATTGTGAACTACTGCTATAGTTTGAATGTGTCTCCCAAAGTTCATGTGTTGGAAAACTAATCCCCAACACAACAGTGTTGGGAGGTAGGGCCTCATAACAGGTGATCAGGTCATGAGGGTTCTGCCCACATAAATGGATTAAAGTCATTATCAGGGAAGTAGGCTGGTTATCAAGAGAGCAGGCTTGTTATAAAATCAACTCTGGCCTCCTCTTGTTCTCTCACTCTCGCCCTCTCTTGCCCTTCTACCTTCTGCGACGATACAATACAAAGGCCCTTGCCAGATGCAGCATCTTGACCATGGACTTCACAGCCTCTGGAATTGTCAAATAAATCTCTGTTCTTTATAAATTACCCAGTCTCACTTCTGTTATAGCAGCACAAAATAGACTAAAACAACCATTTAAACTACTCTATAAGAAAATACCTTCCCAGTTCCATATAAACATGCATGCATATATGTTAGAATCCAATCTACTTGCTAGGCAGAGATTTTCTGAAGAACAATTAATATTTGCATCTTCACCTCTTCACTCCCTAGGCCTGTGAGTGTATCAAGGCAAGATCACCATGAAAGGCATAAAGAAAAATTAATTCATTTGTTACTTAGAGGCCTTTATACAGATCATTAACCTTAAATTCACATGTACAAGTCAATAACGCCTGTCACTGAAGCATAATACATTCAAATTTCTAAATATTACTTTTTTGTGAATATTTATTTCAGTAACAGGATTTTAAATTGCAAGTTTCACTTTAGACACCGAGATACCATAAAAGATACATTCCAAATGTTTCCTCACTGCCCTGTCATATCTAGAATTTTTGAAGAAATGGTTGAAAAGTGGCCATAGGACTTTTGAAAACTCTCACACCTACCAAGAATGTAAAACAGTCAAGGTTTTGAAGGCCAAGAGAGGATTTGTGAGGAAGGCCATTCTTTGGAGACAGTCTTCAGTGTGCTGTCAGTAGATGGGAAGCAGATGTCTTCCTTTCAGCTCAAGCTTATAGAGAGGTGCTAAAATGTGTACCCTGATATGAACCACCTACAGTTTGGGTGGCACAGTAAACTAGCGTCTGACACTCACCTGAAGAATCTAAAGGAAAGTGGCTCTGCTGTCAATCTGAGGTGGCAGGCAGGAGGGAGATCAGCATGGGCTACCCCACTCTGACTAGATTCTACTGTCTGTGAGGACCAGAATTCACGATCGTGGCCCAGGCTAGCAAGAGCCAGCCTTCAGCCTGTGAACATTTAGCTAAGGAGGACTGTTCGGTAGGGCAAGGTAACCCCAACCAGGGTAGATCCACGTAGGGCTGATGAGGAAACAGCCAGGCAGAGGAAAATGCATCATCTGAGTTGAAAATTACCTACTTCTTGGGACATGAGGCCAGTGGCCCCCAGTGAGGATCTCTAAAGAACACAGCAAAAAACCAATGGGAAGAAGAACCAGACTGAAGCCTCCACTGCCACCTTATAGCAGAGTCAGCCAAGTAAGACTGTCCCAGCCTCTTCCCCACCCTCCCTTCTAGAACTTCGACCCTGGCAGTGTCAAATATAGCAAGCAACCAGGGAGGAAGATGTAAGAAGGAGAAAAGAAGTAAAATTGCCGCTCTGCATCCAGCCCTCAGTGGGTACAAGGAGTTCCTCTAACAGTGAATGAAATTGGAAGTTTTGACTATTACATGGGGCTCTAGGCATTTCTAATTATTCAACTGAGACCGTGTTTGTGAGCTAAAATGGCTGTAGGGCTTTTTATTACCTAAGAGTGAGTAGAACTTTGGACCACATGAGTTTTTTATCCAGGGTCACTTCTCCCCACTGAATAAATTTTATTAGAATAGTGGGAGACAAAATAAAGTTGCTTTTGATTACATCCCATGAGTCTTGCTCATTGAACATACCAGTTATACTTACTTATTAAGATAGAGAGAATTGCTTAAGGGAATACATGATGATTCTTCTCAACAAATTATACACAGACACTAATTCATAAATTTGCTAATGGCTCTTTCCTGCTAAACAATCTCTGTTTGGTCATTAGCTTTAATTTAGATATAGCCTCAGAGTTACAAGGAACATCTTGAGGACAAGCAAATGGCTCTAGACTTTATTAAAACCACACTCCAATGAAACACTCTTGAAGCAGTGCCCTTTAGAAATAATTGCTGGAAACATACGAAATGCATTTCTTCAAAATTTATCCAACTCCACCTGCCCATTGTTTTCCCAGTTCATTTGCATGATCTGCCCCTTTTTCCCCCTTACCAGTATTATAAATCTTCATGATACAGGGTCAAATTTGGTGGCCCTAAGAGTTTACTTTTTGTTCTAGTATGTTCATGTTTACCACATTGCCCCACAAGGACTTATTATGCACCTATTTCTTAGACATCAAGTGTAGACCAGCACCAGGCAGTGATCCTAGGAAGACTAGACACTGCTTCCCAGGACTACCAGTATAGAAATGGAGCTAGACAGTTAAACAAGAAAATCACTAATAAAGACCAAAGAAATACTGTGTGGGAGCAGAGAAGCAGAGATGATTAACTCTGCTTGGAGAGGTCAGGAAAGCCGTCTCAGAAGAGATGACACTTTGATTTGAGTCTTGACAAGTGAATAAGGGCTCATGAGGCAAAGAGCAGGCAGAACAGCATTTCAGGCATTGTGTGAATGGGGGATAGTTAGAAAGAGCATGGATAGTCTGAGAATTGGGTAGAATTTAGAAAGTGATGAGGGCAGGAGATGAGTCTTGGCAATAGCAGGGATCAGAAGAGATGACCTGTACAGTGTTTCTTGTTGGGTAGATTCTCTATCCTGCAAATGAAAGGGAATCTATGAAGAATGTTTAAGCAGCTAGATTCCTGACTAGAAGAAGGCAGAAACTGAATGAACGAAGTTATAACTACCTTCCATACATGGACCACACCCAGCTCTTTCTCTTGTTCTTCCTAAACTAATAGATATGCACATGATACCAAAGTATCTGGACATCTTAGAGAAACTGCACAATGTCATGCACCTCAAATCTAACTGAGAGAATATTCTTCCAGCTTCTAACTAAAATGCAAAAGAAGAAAATACGTGCATCATACCTTTACTTAGAAGAACAAATTCTTAAAAGGTAAACACTGTGTTAGTCTTTACAGTTCTCATGACACTGAGACAAGGTATAGAATCAGAAATAAAATTGCTGACAACTTTCTGTATGTGATGACAATCTACTAAAAAATTTTTAGTTACATTGTTTCTTTTTATTGTGTTTCCTTCCATTTTGTCTCTCGCCATACCTCTTGCATTTTGGTGCTGTGAATCGTACTTTGCTGTTTCATTTATGCTAATTCTTGTCAATAATGTCAACATTATATTCTATCATGAATTACAAATTTACTACTTATTGCCATAGTTTCCTCTAAAAGACCAAAGAATATGTTTTTAAAGATTAAAGATAATATTTATAATTCCTTCATGAAACTCTTGAGAAGTTGGCAACAAAAAACTTACAGATGTTTGAGTTTTGTAAAACTGTGACTGAGTTTAAGAATGTTAAGATTTAAACTAAGAATAAGATAAACTGTATTTTTATTACATTATTAGTGTCATGAAATAGTGGGATTTTTTAGTCCCGTTATTTAAGATATTTAAAGGATAGTTTATTCTGTAATCCTTGAGAGACTTTTTAATAATAATGTATTATCATTTATAATTATTTTGACCAAATAATTTATCTAAATCAGAAGTAAATGGTCTATTTTATTTTATTTATAGCCTTTAATAGTCCACTTTGTGTTGCTAAACATAAAACTGGGTAGTTTATAAAGAACATAAATTTATTTCTTACAGTCCTGTAAGCCAGGAAATGCAAGAGCATGGCACCAACATCTGGTGAGGACCTTCCTGCTGCATCATCCCACCAGGGAAGGAGGAGGGGCAAGAGAGGATGAGAATGAGAGCGCAAGAGGGCACTGAACTCACATTTTTAAAAATCCCACTCTCTAGATAACTAAACCTGCACCCAAGATAACAGCATTAATCCATTTACGAGAACACAATCCTCATGACCTAATCACCTCTTATTAGGCCCCACCTCCCAACACCATTGTATTGAGGATTAGGTTTCCAACACACACCGCATACCATAACAGTTTTGATTGTGGCTTATTCCTTGAGTGTAGAATATTATTTCTACTTGTAGACACACTTTGGCTGTTGTAACCCCTTTTATAATCATAATGATTTGCTGAATCTCTCTCCCTCAAAAGACTATAGCTATCATGAGGCTGGAGGTCATATCCATCTCGTTCGTCCTTTAATTTCTATAACTAAATCAATGCCTAATGCAGGATAGGTGTTCAATAAATATTTGGTGAATGACATTTGAATCTGGAATATGCCATTATCCATTTTAAAAGCATAAGCAAGTTAACCTAAAGATCAGTTTCCTTATATGTAAAAGAGAAATAATAATATGAAGTTCATAGGATGGTTTGGGGGATTCAATTGTATACCTACATAAAAGGCCTAGTTTAGGACTGTAAAAATTCTAATCTAATCTATCTGTTCTTCTGCAGCCACAAAGTAGAGAAACAGTTTAGAAGGGCAGAGATGCAAGGGAATGAAGAAGGGGGTTAGACATTTCCGGTGAATGTAGCTTGACATTAGTCCTTGCTCCACAATGAGGAGGTATTTGCAAATCTATCCCCAAAAGCCAAGGAAGCTGAGAGGATAAAAAAAAAAAGGCTGGCAATTCCAGCTTCTCAGAAAGAAACATTTAATAGTGACTTACTAACAGAAGCTATGTCTCTGGCAGCTGCCTGATGGTGGATCCCCATTGATCCCCACACCCACCCTCCAGAAAGCATCCTTTATATAGCAAGCTTTACGGTAAAGACAGTGCAGCTGGTCACATCTCAGACTTTCCTGTGCCCACTGAAATTAGATAAGTATCTTTATGATGGGTTATCGATGCTACGGGCATTATTTAAAGACCTTGCTGCAGAACACCTTGGTATGCTGGAGCCAAACATTGGTTCATTTCAAGATAGTGCAACTCTGGCCATGCAACAGGCTACAGTCTTAAACATGATCATGGGAATTCAAAAGGAACTGAGGACCAGGTGTGCCATCATTGCTAGGTCCTTTACCCACAACACAATTCTCTCCCTCTCTTTGTATCATCAATATTCCCTTTTCTTATCTGTTATTCACATCACTATACAAACCTAATAACATTTTTCCATTGATTTTCCATCCCCTTATAGCTACCATTCCACATATTTCCTCCCCTTTCCACACAGCTTCTAGAAGGCATTATATTTATTTAAATGTCTCCTTTGCCAGATCGAATGATCAATTTCAGAACTCATCTTAGCAACTTATTAGTAG
>CAUYSK010043825.1:0-24414 GCA_963575035.1 Avahi laniger | reverse complement strand
GGCCTCTTTTGCTGTTTTATATTTGACTATATTTTAGGCTCCCTTGCCACTTTTTTGGTCTATTTGTTTGTTTTATTAACAGAACTGTGATTAGTTTGCTTGTTCCTGCTGTGAGGATTTGGAAGACTACCCTTTTATCTTTAACTCTGCTAGTATTTATCTTTAAGATTTTCAAAACCAAAATCTGATCCTTTTCCTCTCCTCTCTCTCTCTCATATATATGTGATATATATGAGATTATATATGTGTGTGTGTGTGTTTTTCTATGTGTATGTTGATGTGTGAGGACAGATACAGATAGATGAACAGATAATGTAGAGCAATATATTGTTCTAGATTCACATGTGAAATACGAAATTTAATATGCTTTCACTTTCCCATGCTCTTGTACCATAACCCCCTATTTCCTAGGAGACATTTTTTTATGTTAACATTTTATTTTTAATAACTTTTGCCTAAGCAGTTAATTTATGTAAAACAACGATTTAAGTTTCCTTCTAAGAACAACTGGTTTTGATATTCTTTTCTGGGTTTTTAATAAAATGACTACTCCATTCTTGAGGTCTTTAATTTAAATTACCTCCCAGTATGTGGAATGCCTCTTCCAATATAGGTTTTTTCAACCCTTAAACTTTCTGTTATCATCAAATATAGAGAACAATTTGGCAGGATAAATATTTTTTTTTTGAGACAGAGTCTCACTGTGTTGCCCTGGCTAGAATGAGTGCCGTGGCGTCAGCCTAGCTCACAGCAACCTCAAACTCCTGGGCTCAAGCAATCCTTCTGCCTCAGTCTCCCAAGTAGCTGGGACTGCAGACATGCGCCACCATGTCCGGCTAATTTTTTCTATATATTTTTAGTTGTCCAATTAATTTCTTTCTAATTTTAGTAGAGATGGGGTCTCGCTCTTGCTCAGGCTGGTTTCGAACTCCTGAGCTCAAACAATCCACCCATCTCGGCCTCCCAGAGAGCTGGGATTACAGGCGTGAGCCACCGTGCCCGGCCCCCGTTCAGGCTTTGTTCGCAAGTTGCCAGCCTCTGGGTAAAACCCGAACACTGTGGCCAACTTTATAGACATCTGTGGTCTTTCTTTAGGACTATCAAGACTGCATTTCACTTATTCTCTTCATTGTTCAAAACACTCAACTATTTGACTGAGTTGGCAGCCCAGGAGGCAGGGACCAGCCTGAGCACCCCAGGCGCTGGCCCAGGGGACGCTGGTAGCAGCCTGGGGACAGGCCCAGAGCTGCCAAGAGCTGTGATTTTCCAGGAGAGACCAGACATGTAGGTTCTTATGTAAAACCTTCTGATTTTTCAAAAGTTGTCAACAAATTCCATTTTTAAAAGGCGTGTGTCTGAAAACAAGCATTCAAACAAACACACGTGTCCGCACTCACAGCAGCGCTATTCGCAGTTGATGAAGGCGGAAGCCACCCGAGTGGCCACCACAGGGGTCGGGCGGACAGGAGGGCGGGTGGGTACCACCCGGCCACAGAGAGGAACGAATACAGGCCACGCTGGGGACGGACCCCGAAAACATCACGCTAAGTGACAGAAGCCACATGCAAGAGGCCACATAGTGTGTGCTTCTGTCTACGTGAAATGTCCATGGTGGCAAATCCACAGACAAAGCAGATCGGTGGTTGTGGGGCTTCAGGGGGAGGAGAGTGGGGAGTGACTGCTCAGTGGGTACAGGCTCTCCTTCGGGGAGATGGAATGTTCTGGAACTAGACACAGGTGGAGGTTGCACAACACGGTGAATCTGCTAAAAGCGCAAACGAATTGTTCACTTTAAAACGGTTAATTTTATGCTGTGCGGATTTCACCCCATTCAAAAAAAAAAAAACGAAAAGGCACCATGCTGGCCAAAAAGCCACATCTGTTGGCTTTCTGTCGGCAACCTTGGAGCTGATGCTCCCCGAGCAGCTGCCGGCTACGGGGATATAAATAGCTTTGCCCGGCCCCAGCCCAGCTCCCGGCAGAAGCCTCTTCAGTTTTCTCCAGCCACGGAGGGTCCCGGGAGCCGGCGCTGGGCCCGCTGGGCTTCCCTCCAGGCCCGGGGGGCAGGCCCAGCTCACCGGATGCTGTATAGGATCACGCCGTCCGGCTGCAGCCGGATGAGCTTGTTCTCCACAGTCACGTCGTGGAACCAGGCGGACTTGGCGTTCACGATGAAGGTGTCGGGGAGCCAGAGCTTGTCCACGAAGCGGCTGTCCAGGCCCAGCGTCTCGTTGGTGTGGTTGTAGGACAGCCTGCTGTCCCGCCAGCTCTGGTGCAGAAACACGGTCATGGTGTACTCCTGTGGGGGGGCGGTGCAGCGCTCGGCCCTCGCTCTGCTCCTCGGGGCACGGGGCCGGGGGCAGCGGCTGGCCAGGCACCTACCATGTTCGCCTCCGAGATGTGGTCGATGCTGGCCACCTCCAGGGCCAGGGCCACGTTCACAGGGGGGCCTGCAAGGAAGGAGCAGGGCCCGAGCGGGGCTGAGGCGGCTGCAGCGTGGGCTCCGGCCCAGCACCCCTGGCTGTCCTGCCAGGTCAGGCACTCCACCTGCAGGAGCCCGGGGAGGCCGGATCGGGGAGAACACCAGGCACCTGGGGAGCTCGGCCTCCACTTTCCCAGCTGTCCCCATCGGGGGCCTGACGGAGCCCAGGTGGAGACTGGGCCCCTTTGCCAGCCCAGAGTGCAGCCCGGGCTCCAGCAGGGCCTGCCTGCCCGGCCCTGGGTGGCTGCCCTCACCTCCGATGCCAGGCCTGAAGTTCCGGGCATAGCCGGCCATCAAGCCGTCCAGGTTGGGGAGCCAGGATATCTCCAGATTGGAGCCCACGTAGTCACCAATGTCATTCATCGCTCTGGGAATGCAAGGCCAGTGGGTCACAGACAGGCAGGGTGCCAGGGCCCAGCGCCTCCTGTTCTCTGTCCACTCCAGGAAGGCCCAGGCTGGGTCCCCTGGGCCCCGAGTGGCCATGCACTTTTAGGCTCAGCCTGTGCCCGTCTTGCCCATCCTGGGCAGGGCCGCAGGGGTGCCCATGTGTGGCTCAAAGCAGCAACATGAGAGAGGCATCTTGGGCCCCACATACGGCGCTGCCAGAGCACAGAGCTCCCTAGAGCCCCCACAGCCCTCCGCTCACTGGACTGGGAGGAACAGCACCCCCCGACATTCACGTCCACCCCCAACCCCAGAATGTGAGGCTATCTGGAAACGGGGTCTTTGCAGGTGTAGTTGGTGAAGATGAGGCCACACTGGATTAGGCTGGGCCCTAAAGCCAATGACCGTGTCCTCATAAGAGAAAACAGAGACACGGGGAAGGAGCCACATGATGGCGACGGAGCCAGAGGCGGGAGTGATGCGTCCACAAGCCACCGGCCCCCAGAAGCAGGGAGAGCTCAGGGTGGACTCTCCCGAGGGAACCGGCCCGGCCCACACCTTGGTTTCAGACTTTGGGCCTGCAGAGCTGGGAGAGAACAGACTTCTTGTTCTAAGCCACCAGGCTGTGGTCATTTGTTACGGCAGACGCGGGAAGCACACACTGTCCTGCCCATGGGGCAGGCCAGTCCCGGGGGGCCCTGAGCACAGCCCTCTGGGGCACGAGGTCTGACCCCTGAGGGAGAGGTGAGGGCTCAGGATCTGGCCCCCGCTCCCCGCAAGCCTAGAGACAGACTCGCCCCGATTCAGACATGGCCTCAAGCCTGGCGCCCCACACTAGGCCACCCCGCCAGGCCACTGAGAGAAGACTTCAATTCCCCCAGCCACACCCCCTCCACGCCCGGCTCTCCACCACCCTGCCAACTGCTCCCCGCGGCGGGTGCTGCAGCCTGGTCCATCCTGCCTGCGGGCGCAGCCATGCCGGAGGCTGTCACCAGCCCCGCGAGGGCCAACGGCAGCCCACCCGCCCTGTCTCTCCGGCCCCGCTGCTCCCCCAGGGCCAGGTAGTGCCCCGTCCAAGCCTCTCCCTGCACCCCCTCCTACTCCCGAGCACCCCAGGCCTGGCAACTGCCACCCAGTTCCTGCCCCCTTTGCCCAGATGGGGCTCAACCCCAGGCCTCCGGCCCCTCCCACCTTATTCCCAAAAGCCGGTTCTGCCACCCAAGCCTCCCTCGCCTCCAGTCCTGCGTGAGATGCAGCCCCAGGCCCCTTAAGAAGCTGTTCCCAACCACCAGGGCGGCAAACGTCCGTGGGGTGAACCCGGGTGCCCGCCCCGGTCTAAGGCGACTGGGCCATGAACAGAGGGCTGCAGCCAGGTCCCCACAGAGGTCCAAGTCCCATGGGGAGCAGCAAAGCAGGTGTGTTTCGTGTGACAGTCGGGGACCAGGACCCCAGGCAGGGGTGGGGGTGGGGAGGGGAGAACTGACAGCTCTGAGGAGGCCCCATTGGCACCCAAAGGAAAAGGACACGAGGACCCAAGGAGGGCAGAGGTAGGGGCAGGAGGGCCCTGTGCGCCAGGGTAAGTGGGGGACCCCAAGGAACAGCAGGGTCTGATTCACATTTTAAACAGACAGTTCTGGAATCGGGGAACTGACAGGCAGTGCCGTTGGGAACAGCACACACCCCCCTGCCCTTCCCTGTGTCCTGCCCAGACAGAACCCTCCGCCCTCCTCACACCTCACACTCAGGTGGGCCCTGGAAGCCCCTGAGGGCCCCCTGGGCTGGGGAGGCACCTGCGGTGGGGAGCCCAGGCCCACCCCTCTGACCAGGACCACTTTTCTTCTTGTGTCATTCCTTGGCCTTTTGAAGAGGTTGACCTTGAACTAGAAGTTCCTGAGCTGCCCCATCCCGGGCGGGAGGAGCCACTGCAGGCAGGTCTGGGGCTGCCATCCATCCCAGACAGACACGGCCACTGGCCCGCACTGGCCCACACCGAGGCCTGGTGCAGGGCTGGGGAGAGGGCGGGTGCTTTGGTAACAAAGTCTAAATAAGACAGAATTAAATTAAGTCCTGGCCTGAGTAAGGCACAATTAAAAATGCAAAATGACACCCTGAAGGTCAGATGCAAAGGATTCGAATGAGACTTTATTTTTGGACTAGCCCAGCTGCCATCCAGCCTGCCCGGAACGAGGCCATCAGGAGACACTGTCCTTCCTGGGCCTCGTGGCTTGCCTGTCTCAGAGTGGAGGCACATGTGTGCCCCGTCCCTCCGCCCCAGTCCCAGGCCCGCTGGGGGAGTGAGGGCAGGGCCAGGAGTAAGCCTCCGTCAGGAAGTCACCCTTGCCGTGGCCGCAGTGCTGGGAGGACAGCCTTCGCCGTCTGCTCGGGGCGAGAAGAGAGCAGGCTGCGAAGCCCCACGTCGTTTCTCACCTAGCACGGTGGCCGGCCGCTTCCCAGCAGTGGACAGACGGGACGGCACGGGGAGGGTGCGTTTCATGCCAGACTCAGGCCCTGAAGGGCCCTTTCTGTCACAGGGCAGCTAACCAACAGGGCAGGCGGGCACAAACTCTGCACTTAGGGAGCTGGTCTTGGGGCAGGGTGCTGGGCTCTGACGGCTAAGTCAGAGAGCTTAGGAGAGAGCTGCTGGCTCAGCTGGTGGCCCTGGGGCCCTGCGTCAGCCTGGGTTTGGGTTTCCTCTGTGTAGACGGACAGAGAAGCTCAGAGACATGCGCCAGGCTCCAAGTCCACACCTGGATTTAGGACTTATACCCATGGGGCAGAGTGGGCACCAGGACATGCAGTGTCCACCTTGGCTGCTCTTGGTGAGTCACCAGGCCTCCTCCCCTCTTGGTCCCGCTAAGAAACATGCCCCCCCCATCACTGGTCTCTGCCTCTGAGGACAGAAAGAGAGGGTGGATGTAGCTGAGCGAGGCAATAGATCCTCCTCCCTCCGAGCATCTTTCCACCGCGCACACACAAGCCCACGATCCTGACAGCTCTGCTTTTAGAGCAACACAAGCCGCACTAGCATCTCAGTTACCAAGGCGCACCTCGCGCTGGAGAGGTGGGAGGTGCAGCACAGCTTTCCCAGGGAGAGGAGGTGCTTCAGCCCGGGAGGGCCACCCACGTAGGCGAGCTCAGCCTATGTGCAGGTCTTCAGGCTCTGGGGGGCCAGCCGCAACTGCTGCAGAATGCACCCTTCTTAGCCCCCCAAGCCTCTCCCGCTAGGGACTGCTGGGATCTGGATTAAGGAGTGCCGGCCAGAGTGGATCCCATGGTCCTCTGACACCATTCCAGGGACTGGACCCAAAAACTCAGGGAGGGATGGAGGGAGAACAGCTGTCCTGGTTTCTAAGTGGAGGGGACACAGACCCTGATGGGATGGCACCCTGCTAAGTTTGAAGGTTGCCACCAAGGGCTGTGCCAGCAGCTGCTTCCACCTAGGGGAGCTCCTTCAGACCCTCCCCACGTGGGGTCATTGCCAGGCTAAAGTCACGACCAGGAGGTCGAGCTCAGCACACACGCATGAAATCATCTAAAAGGAGAGACTTTAAAATGTAGCAAGATGGTAACTATTTTTAATTAGAGAGTGAGAAGGAGCTCAGCACGCAGTGCACCCACCACCATGCAGGGCGCCCCGTCGGCACCCCCTTCCAGGGATGAACACCATGACGACTCAGAAGTGCCCTCCTGGCCAGCTTTCCTGCCCAGGGAAACAGTGCACAAGACCTCACCCAGACCCCAGGAGCCAGACGCAGGTCAGGATTCAGAATTTTTCAGATTTTAGAATGGGGATAGAGCGCATCTGCAGACTTGGGGGGGTCTGGAGAATTTCCCAGCAGGAAATGTATACACAGGCCCCGGAAGGAGGATAAATACAGACAAACAAGGCTGTCAGCACAGCGCAGGGTTTGCCTCTAAAATGAGTTCTGGTGTCGAACTTGGGCTAAAACTTTGGGGTTTCAGAGCCATTTCAATATCACACTCTTGGCTAAGTGGCTGTGGGCCAGGGCTGGCACTGTCCCAGCACCTCCGGCGCCTGAATCCATGGCCACATCTCAGTGCTACCCTCCCCCTCCCATTGCATTGAAGTGGGGAGAGGAAAAGGAGAAGGGCCCACCGGGACTGAAGACAGAACAGAGCTGTTCCGAGGACAGGGGCTGCGCGGAGCGATGACCCGTGGCCTCCAGCCTGATGCCACGTCCCAGCTGGACCCACCCACAGAGAACCCAGACACCCCCGCCCCAGCGTTCAGCTTGAGTGCCCACAGCCACGACACAGGGGGAAGTTCAGCCGTTTCTGGTCCCTAGCAGTCTTCAGTGTGCACGAAATCCACAATGCTGGGGGACCTGTCTGTGCTGCTTTTTCCTGCAGCCTTTGCACTGAGGTAATTTGCAAAAAGGCCCCTGATTGGCCTCTCCCGCCCACATGCAAGGTGGCCAGGCTCAGCACTGGGACCCCACATGCCTAGGGGACCTGGGAGCCCGTTTCTGATCCCCAGAGGAGGGTAGCAAGTGGGGGCTGTGTGGTGGCTGGAAGCCAAAGGGAGGGAGCTCGGCTGAGGGAACCTTCTCCTTAGCCTTCTCCTTCTAGGGGAGGCAGCCCCCCAGTAGCTAACAAGAAACCCTGAGCCTCTTCCCCGTTGCCAAGGGCACCTGGCTGCCAGCCACCTGCCCACTTGGGAGTCGGTGCCTGCAGTTCTCCAGGGCTCCTGATCGCGGACCCTCGGCGTGCGGACCCGCCGATCCTTGACGGCCCCTGCGGCACAGGACGCTCCTTCCCGCGCCCGTCCCAGACCCACGGGCCGCGGAGGAAGCTCACGGGCAGCTCAGCTCCCGCGGGAAAGCCTCCTGCCTGTGTTCTCGGATATTTCCTCCTTCCCTGCAGCTCCTGCCATCCCGAGCGCTCAGCTTCGCGCCTGGAGGGCGCCAGCCGGGCAGGGACGGGCGGAGAGGGCCGGGACTCAAGGACCTCTCCAGGGGAGCGGGACGGGAAGAACCCGAGCGGCTCCGACGCCCGGTCTCGCCCCGCGGCGCCGCGTTCAGCACCAGGACGGCGGACAGCGCCGGGGCCGGGGGCGCCTCGTCGGCAACCGGGGGGCAGCGGGGCGCGTTCGCAGGGGCGCCCGCGGGGGAGACGCGGGGCAGGAGGCGCGGGGCCCGGATTCCCAAGGTTCGCACCGGCTCCCCCCAGCAGCTCCGTCTGGGGCCAGCCCGAGACTCCCGCCCCCGCCCGAGGGCGCCCCGCGCGGAGCAGCTCCCGTCTCCTCCCCGCCACCCGTGCGCTGCGACCCGGGCCGCTCACCTGGTGCCGCGGGGCCGCCGCGCGCAGAGCAGCAGGAGCGCGGGCAGCAGCCGGGCCAGCGCGTCCATGGCTCGCGGGCGCGGCGCGGGACGGGTCCGGCCGCCTCGGGCGCACGCGAAGTTGCCTCGCCGGCGGCCGCGGCGCACAGGCAGGAGCGGGAGGGAGCGCGGCGCGGGCGCGCAGGTTGGGGGCGGACGGAGCGCGGAGCCCGCCCGCTGCCCCCGCCCGTGGCCCCGCCCCGCGGCCCCGCCCCCACCTCCCCGGCCTGCCCCCGCCCCTGCCGCGCCCTCTCACTCGCGGGCCGCGCGCCGGGCAGGGACCTGGCACTCCCGACCCCCTCAAACCGCGGGCCGCCAGTGGGTCCCTCCCGGGGCGCAAGACCCACGTGGACACGGCGGATGGACGGGGGTGGCAGAACCTAGTCCCCGAGTCGCCGGGGCGCTTGCGGAGGTCGCAGGTCCCGGGTTCCTGGTTCTGCCGGCGCGGGCCTGGGGGGCGGAGAGGGTGCGGGCGTCCCTGCAGCACCTTCGCCTTCTGCCCGGACCGAGAACCCCCCCACCCTAGCAGCGCCTTCCCAGACCCTCGCACTGTCAGCAGAGCCGCAACAGCGCAACTCCTGGAGCAGTCCTGGTCCTGGGGACCCCCACGGGAGGAAGGGGGTGGCAGCTGCTGCGCTCCGCTGCCCCCCCCCACGGGCCGACGGGCGGCTGCGCTCTAGCGACCGTGAGAGCCGCCCTCCCACCCAAGGAGCTAAGAAATTGAGGGCCTGGCATATCTTGTCCTCTTTCTTTTGAACGTAAAGTTTTTCTGCAGTTTCCTTGAAAAGCTGATCATACACTTTAATCATCGTTAAGTCTCCTTTATTCACTTCTGGACTCCTGACAGCAGCGTAAAGTGAACTTCTCATGAAAACACTTAAAAGTGGGCCAACTTGTTCTGGAGTGGGTAAGTCCCCCTGGATGACCATGGCCGGGAGCAGAGCACAGGACGGGATCTTCCCATGCTTGGTATGGACGGAGGAGGAAGGGGCTGGTTCCCGGCTTGCCTTCCTAAATCCAGACCCCCTGGACCGCTCCCGGCCCACCTAGGGTGGCTCCTGTGGGGGAAGCACTGGCCTTTCCGTGTCCCTGCGGCCGGGTCTGAGTGGTGCTCTGCACAGCTCCCTCTGAGCATCCGTGGCCTGCTTCCCCTTGTCCCTTCCACACAGGCTCGTCGGGAGGGCTGGGAGTTGATCTGTGAAGAGTGCCCAGAGCCTGGCCTGGGAGCCAGCCAGAGTGTGAGCTCCACGGTGCTGTCTCATCACCCTCCAGAGCAGGCCCTTCCTAGTGTCTGGTGTGCAATAGGTGTTTGATAAATGCAGGAATACCACCGGCCCAGAGTAGTACAGCACAACTCTGGGCCAGCACCTCCTTCTCAGCCTCAGGACAGTGCAGGGCACGCCGAGTCCCTCAGCCCTGAGCCTGAGGACATGCAGTGAGGTGGGTTTGTGTCATCCCCTTTCCGTATCTGAGAAGGGCTCCGTGCTCAGAGCCTCTGGGGACACCGTTGACTGTGACTCGCTCAACCCAGTTTGGTCAAGATGAACCAGACTCCGCCGCTATTTTCTACACTCCACTATCTGGGGGCCTAAAATTAATATGAACTCTGCCTGTGGGATGTCCTGTCACATGTAGCTTTGGCTAAGCTGAACAGGCATCTTAGCCACAGACCTGGCTGTTGGTGGCATCAAATCTCTTCCTTTAGTCCTGGAGGCAAACAAATTTCAAAACCACAGAGAGGCAGGTGAAGCGATCACCTGCAGACACCTTAGACTTGAAATATCGTTCCCAACGTTCACAGATGTCTCTGAGATTTGATTTTCCCCCAGAGTCTACACGTTTTGTTTTAATTCAACATTGTTTCTCGTTAGTGTTTTAGTTTGGATCTAAAGAATTTTCAGTATTCCTTCTTCAAGTTTTTTGAGCGTTAGTCGCCATTTCTGAGCTTTGGTCCTGTTCCACCAATGTGCACGACCAGTCGGCCTCCTCATCCTTGTCTTCCTCCTGGAGAAGCTCTGGCTACCCCAGAACCGGGAAATCCTCTGGAGGGTCAGGAGCCGGGGTCTGAGCGGCCGCCGCTGGCTGAGGCAGCCCCACCACAGGGAGCTTCGTGCCTGAGACGGGAGGGAACAATTCCTTCGCCCTTAGAGAATTTGAGCTGTGCTCCCCAGAGTCAGCGGTCAGGCTGCTGGGCCCAGCTCTGCTCTGAGCTGGCTGTGTGACCTCAGGGAAGTCATTTTTCCTCGCTTTGTTTTCTTCCTTTACAAAATGAGGAGGTGAGAGTAGCGATCTGTTTCCTCAGTGTCCGAAGTCCACGATGCGGGACTCTGGTGCTTTCATTAAAAATAACAGTCTAACCGGCAGGTGCCTGGACTGCCTCCCCACTCCCCAAGCGTGACTTTGGTGAGACATTCAGAATCAGTAACGGTTTCAGATGAGGTGTGTGCTCCTCACCCAGGCGCTGGAACGATCCCCGCCCGTCTTGGCGCTGCTGAGCCTGCAAAGCCGGGTCTGTACCCGACTGTGAGGACAGTAAAGAAAAGGAAGCTCGAGCTTCAAACCTAAAGCATTTGATCCTACACATCTAGTCAATTCTTCTTAAATTTATTGTACTTATTTATTTTTTTGAACCTGCCTCACTGGCAAATATGTCTTCTGTGGTCTCTCTTACTGCTTATCTGACATGTAGAACTGCTTCTCCATCAGATAGGACCCACTCAGAGCCCCCTGGTTAGAGCTTGAGATGGTGGCAGCTGTTTCTCTTCCGTCAGTGCAGAGAGGCGTTACACCCTCCATATGGCACTGGGCAGGACACACGTTTGGCTCTGGGAGGTATGAAAATCCTGCCTCCTTCATCAGCCTCTGGGAGTTGCCAACTCGGTTCTCCCTGGACAGCAATGTCCTGAGGGGCACCCAGGCAGTTACAGAAGTGGGGTCTTCCGGTCTACTTGCATGTTCTGATAACCAGCCTGCAGCATTATTCTTTGGGATAATCGCCTTATTGGAAGCGCATGGGAAGGGAGGTCACCAAGTCCAGGGCCTGGGGAGAGCTGGCCGGAGCCCACTGCCGCAGGTCTGCAGCAGCAGGACAGGCCCTGGGGGGTGGAGGTGAGTCACAGGGCTTGGGGAGAGGAAGCTGCACCAGCTAAATTTAAACTCCCTTCCTGATGTATTTGTGAGGTTGCCTTGTTATTTTTCTGGGAAAATGCACCAAACAGAGAAAATGGCAGTGACACAGAAGAATTTTACTGAGCTTAGAGCATAATTATTAATCCCTCGATTTTCAGATGGAATGCATTCATTTACACAAGCAAAGGGAATTTGGCAGAAAGGATCAAATGCAAAATACTTGTAGCTGCCGGAAATCCGTCATCTACTTAAACAAAGGGTGCAGCTCACTCAGAAACCAGGCTTAGTTTTGCTGCTGTCTTCGGTAATCAAGGCTCTGAGATCCAACAAACGATCAAACTTGGCCACTTCAAACGGTTTTTCTACACTTGAGTTAAATCGATGTCCAAAGACAATTACTCATTTTTAACGAAGAGAAGCCTGAATTCTATTCTAGTTTTTTTACGTTCTTTGCAGTGGCGATTTGAATTCTTTTTTATGATAGAAAACATTAAACACAAATTAACATTTCTAACAAAAGGGCTGTCGATCAAGTGACAAGAACATTCTACTTTAGATGCGAGCACGACTGAGTTGACAACAGGAAAACTCCACAATGGGCTGCCGCAGACGGCTCTCGCAGGTGCCGGTCCTCTCTGAGAAACGCAGCCACGGCTCCCTCGCCCTTCCCTCCGGTGCTAGGCCCTTATCCTCCACGCAGGATGATGGAGAAATAAAGACAGCTTTGCTGAAATCGTTCTCATACTTGATACTGGAACACATTCATTAAGCGTCCTCAAGAACGGCCCAGCTGAGATCGGTACTCATTCAACAGGTTTTACGGCAGTATTGGTCCCACCCTTTGTCAGGTATCTGCCTAGCCCCTGGGGGTGAATAAGAGATCACTGTCCCTGTCCCCACAGAAGGGATTTAAGTGAGGTAAATGACATAACATCATTGTGTTGGCGGCATTTCAGACAGGTGGCCAGTGAAGACCTCTGAGCTGAGACTTGGGTGGTGCCCTGTGTGTTGGGAGCAGCCCCAGGCAAGCATGCCAGGAAAGGGACAGGAAGTGCAAAGGCCCTGAGGCAGGAATGGGGGTGGGGGGGCAAGTTCACAGGGACACAAAGCCAGGCAGTGTGGGAGTGATGTGAGGAGTGAAGGAGGGCTGGCCTCAGAGGGAGAAAGGCAGGGGTCTCATCAGGCAAAGTCTATATGGTTGTGGCCTGGAGTCTAGGTTTTATTTTATTTTATTTTATTTTATTTTATTTTATTTTATTTTATTTATTTATTTTTTTTGAGACAGAGTCTCACTCTGTTGCCCGGGTTAGAGTGCCGTGGCGTCAGCCTAGCTCACAGCAACCTCAAACTCCTGGGCTCAAGCAATCCTTCTGCCTCAGCCTCCCGAGTAGCTGGGACTACAGGCATGCACCACTATGCCCGGCTAATTTTTTCTATATATTTTTAGTTGTCCGATTAATTTCTTTCTATTTTTAGTAGAGATGGGGTCTTGCTCTTGCTCAGGCTGTTTTCGAACTCCTGAACTCAAACAATCCTCCTGCCTCGGCCTCCCAGAGAGCTGGGATGACAGGCGTGAGCCACCGCACCTGGCCAAATGCATCAACTTTTAAGTCTACGATTTGAGTTTTGAGACATGTGCAGGGCTGCGTAGCTGCCACCGCCATCCTGACGTCACACATTCTCACCACCTTAGAAAGCTCCCTCCTGCACACTGCAGCTCGTTGCTTCCCCCAGCCCTGGTCCCCAGGGACCACTGGCATTTGCTTTCTGCCCTTGCAGTTTTGCCTTTTCTGAAGCGTCTGAAGCTGGTGTTGGCACCTTCTGACGGGGCTCCAGAGACCCCGTCCCTGCTACTGTGCGACTCCTTGCACGTGGTCTGGACCCAGCGGCTTGCTGTGATGATGTGTCCAGAGTGACCAGCCGTCCTGAGGTCAGTTCATCAGAGACCGTGTGTGACTCAGGCTCACGCTTGCTCCCTCCGAGGGAGCAGCTGCCTGGCTGCAGCGAGAGGCTCGTGGGGCCAAGACCCCGCCCAACCCCAAGACGGCTGTGGCCCTGGCCGACATCTGACTGCAGCTTTGTAAGAGATGCTGAGCCGAGGGACCCTGACCCACAGAAACTGAAATAGAAAATGTTTTAAGCCACGACGTCTGGGGAAACCTGCTCTGCAGCAGGGCTGCCGACGCAGTCGTCCGTGTCCGTGTCTGACTTCTTTCACTCTGCATGCTTTTGAGACTTGTCTACACTATGGCGTGTAGCAGTACTTTATTTTGTGTTGCCAAGTAGTATTCCCTCGTATGGACATACCTCAGTCTGTTTAACTGTCCACCTGTTGAGCATTTGGGTTGCATCCAGTTTGGGGCTGTTACGAGACAAGCCGCTTTGAACATTCGCGTGCGAGTCTCTGTGTGGACGTATGTTTTCATTTCTTTTGAGTAAATCTGTAGGTGTGGGATTCCCAGATTGCAAGGGGATGAATGCTTAACTTCGCGAGACGCCCCAGTCTGCTTTCGGAAGTGGCTATACCATCGTCTCGTCTTCCCGTGGGCAATGCACGAGGGTTATGCTATTCCACCTCCGTGTCAGCACTGGGCGTTGTAAGTCTTCAGCTGTGGCCATTTCGTGGCTGTGTAGACGTATCTCCCTGTGGATTTAATATGCATTTTCCTAATGGCTAAAAACACCGAGCATCGTTTTATATGCTTAACTACTTGAATATCTTCTTTTCGTGATGTATTTGTTCACATTGTTTGCTAATGTTTTAAAAAACGAAATGATGGCCCTTTCTATTATTAAGAGTTTTTACGTATTTTCGATACAACTCTTTTGTTAGACATACATTTTATAAATATTTTTCCCCCATCTGGGGCCTGCCTATGCATTTTCTTAATAGTATCTCTTGAAGAACGGAAGTTTTTAATCTTGACGAAACCCATTTCATTGATTTTTCTTTAGGGTTCGTGCTCCACGCAGCCTCCCCTCCCCACCAGCCGGCTCCCCACCCCCTTCCCTCTCCCGGGGGTCGTCGTCCTGGGTTCCTGATGTCCAGGCACTTGAGAACTGTGGTCTTGTGTATTTTACTCAATTTCTAGGTTGTTTCAGGCAGGAGGTCAATCTGTCCCTATTGCTGTATGTCTGCCAAAAGTAGAAATTTACCTGTATTAAAATTTTTTTTTTTACATAACAGCTTTATTGAGATATAATTCACACACCATAAAGTTGCCTTCATTTTATAGTTATTTTCTCTGGACATAGACAATTAGGTTGTCGGTGTTTTTTGCTTGGTTTTTTTCCCTCTCAGTACTTTGAAGTTGCTTCTCGTCTTCCGATTTGCTTGGTTTCTCACAAGAAAAACCATTTCTGACATTTCTCTGTTGCTCTTTAGGAAATGTGTCTTTTCTAGGGATGTTTTAAAGCATTTTCCTTTACTTCTCACTTTCGTCCATTTCATTTCTAAGTCTCTTGGTGTGATTTTCCTTTTCCTTTTTGAGACAGGGTCTCGCTCTGTCACCTGGGCTAGAGTGCAGTGGCGTCATCACAGCTCACTGCAGCCTCAGACTCCTGGGCTCAAGTGATCCTCCTGCCTCAGCCTCCCCAGTAGCTGGGACTACAGGTGTGCCCCACCACACCTGCCTAATGTCTTAAACTTTTTGTAGAGATGGGGTCTCATGCTTGCTCAGGCTGGTCTCAAACTCCTCGGCTCAAGTGATCCTCCTGCCTGGGCTTCGCAAAGTGCTGGGATTCCAGGAGTGAGTCTCTGCGCCCGGCCAGTTTTCTTGTATTTATTCTGCTCCAGGTTTGTTGAGTTTCTTGGATCTGTGGGTTTACAGTTTTCATCAAGTTTGAAAGATTTCCAGCCACTTTGGCAGTGAGTTTTTATCCTCCACTAAGGTTCGGCAAAAGTATCAAACCCCCTATCTCAAGAGAAGGCCCCGAGTGGAGAGACTCTCACCTTCCCAGTCTGGCGCTTTGCTTCGGCCCCGCATCGAGCCCCGTGGCAGGACACGGGCTGCTCCCGCAGCTCCTCTGGTGCACATGCCAGCTCGTATTTGACTAGGTGGCAACAAACAAAATTTCAACAAATTTAAAGATCTAATTGGCTTTTATTAGAAATTCATGAATCAGGCAGCATCTCCTGTAAAGACTTAGAAAAGGCAGAACAGTCCGTTTTGTCTGGCAGCCTGAGCAGGAGCGGGGAAACTGCATAATAGGAAAAGTGGATTGGTTCGCATCGGGCAAGTTCAGCTCTTCTTGCTTGTGAGGGTTAAAGCAGAGGGACTTCCTTACCACGCTGGCTCTCTGGCTATGGTCTGTCCCTCCCAATTTCTCGGAAGGTCAGAAAAACAGCTTAGTTCTGGTTTGGCAAGTGGAACCGTAGCATGAGTGACTCCATTTTGCTGTGGTCTGCTGGGGCCCAGTGTACGCACTCATCCCCAAACAATGGCCTCCTGTAAATTTTATGTAACACCAGGCTACACTGCGCCTTACCCCCAGGTACCAGCCTGACAGCCGAGAGAGGGGCAGGGCTGGGGCAGGTCCTGAAGGAGCCCCATCGCTGCAGCGTCTCCCCACACGAGGGGAGTGCTCGCTCTCCCTGGGGAGAGGTAAGCCACCTTTGCAGGCTTTGAGGTTTCAGAACAGTCCAGGCAACCAGGACATCCAGGGCCACCCACCCAGATGAGCCCATCCCAGGTGTCGAGGAGCCAGTTTATCTCAGCAGGACCCTGACCCTGGCACAGCAGATCCCCTTGACTGAGACTCAGTCATCTCTGAAGCTCAACTTCTCCAACTATTCAGTCCTCGGTTTGGTTTCCAGCTTTTCTTTTTCTCCCACTGCAGAAGACAAGGGCCTCTTTATAAACCACCAAAGCAGCTCGGGCTTTCACGCTTAGTTTCCACTGTCTGACTGTCTCCAACTTTTCAGGATCCCTCCGTGGGGTGTCACGCAACGTACTGACAGCCAGACCAACACGCTGCCGCACCCTCCCAGACGTATGTCTTTCCCCAAAACCTGATCGCTGTACCGGCCACTGTTTTCCCAATTCGTTGCTGGTGAAAGTTTTGCCAGTGGGCTACCTGACGCCTTGCGCAGGGCATCCGCACAGTGCCCGGATTAGCTCCTCGTTGCCAGCTGGTGGGAGTGATCCCGTTCCAAATTCCGTCTTACCATCTGCTTCCCCAGACCGGCCCTGGTCCCAGCTGCGTCAGTCCGTGTCCTGCAGTCAGCAGACCACGAGATGGAAGCAGGGATTCGAAACTTCCTGGGGCTGTGCCTGTGAAGATCCAGAATGGGGCTAGAAAGCCTGCCACAGGACCACCCAACGTCTGCGAAGGGAAAGTGGGAGGAAGAATGGGGCAGGGGGAACCGAGCGATGCAAATCTCCGGCATTTCGGCCAACCCGAGGCAGGGGAGTGGAAGGGCTCTGGAGCTGACAGCGTCCCTTAGAGGAGTCCTGTGGTGGCGGATGCGGCTGCGCCAGTGCCCTGCCAAGCTCAGCCACGGGCCAGGGCCACCTGGACAGAGTGGACTCAGCTCGAGCGCTGGCACAGACCCTCCTCTCAGCCCGACACAAATCCTTTCTTGAGGGGGTTGCAGCGGTGCTGCCACGACAGTTTTCAGAAGAGTAACTCAGCATTCTTCGAAGGTGTCCAGTAAGGATTTCATTTTTTGAATGAACTCGTGAACACTAACTTATTTGATGTGCTTCAATCCACTGCAGTTTACTCTTCTTTTTTTTTTTTTTTTTGAAACAGAGTCTCACTCTCTTGCCTGGGCTAGAGTGCCATGGCGTCATCCTAGCTCACAGCAACCTCAAACTCCTGGGCTCAAGCCATCCTACTGCCTCAGCCTCCCGAATAGCTGGAACTACAGGCATGTGCTACTATGCCCAGCTAATTTTTTTCTATATATTTTTAGTTGTCCAATTAATTTCTTTCTATTTTTAGTAGAGACGGGGTCTCGCTCTTGCTCAGGCTGGTGTCGAACTCCTGAGTTCAAACAATCTGCCCACCTCGGCCTCCCAGAGTGCTAGGATTACAGGCGTGAGCCACCGGGCCCAGCCTACTCTTCTTTTTGATACTGAACTGTCTTTATTTTGGCCAGAGAGAGCCCCTTTGAGCTGGCTAATGAAAAACCCTGACATAATTCCAGGATCTTTGATGATTTCCTTGCTTTTATTTTGCTACACTTTGGGTATTTGACCCTTCCAAATCTCTTGTTGAAATTCGATCCCCAAGGTTGGGGTGGGGCCTACTGGAGACAGTTCTTGAGAGAGCTGGTGCTGGAAAGAGCCTGGCACCTCCCAGTGCTGTGTCCCTTCCTCTCTCTCCATGTGATCTCTTCGCACCTGCACACGCAGCTCCCTTCACCGTCCACGGAGTGGGAGCAGCCTGAGGCCCTCCCCAGAGGCAGATGCAGGCGCGATGCTTCTTGTGCAGCCTGCGGAACCGTGAGCCAAATAAACCTCTTTTCTTTATAAATTACCCAGCCTCGGCCATTCCCTTAGCAACACAAACAGACTAAGCACTGTTGATAAGATGTTCCAGGATCATCTTGTATGTTTCCTTCCTCATATCTAAAATTGGTCATTGTCCCAGGAAGCCATGGCTGCTTTTAGTGAGAAATCACCCGCAGGGCACTAATAGTGCTCATTGCTACCGGACCGGTGATTGTTTCCAGACCAGCTCAGTGCAAGGGAATGACAGGTGGTTTTTAAATATCTGTGCTGTCCATTATGGTAGTCACTAGCCACACAAGGCTACTAAACACTTGAAATGTGGCTACTGTGACTTGGGAATAGAATTTTAAATTTTATTTAATTAAATTTTTTATTGTAGTGAAATGTACGTACATAAAATTTCTCATTTTAATTTTTTTTTTTTTAAAAACACAGGGTCTTGCTTTGTCACCCGGACTGGAGTGCACTGGCACGACCACAGCTCACTGCAGCCTCGAACTCCTGGGCTCAAGTGATCCTCCTGCCTCAGGCTCCTGAGTCGCTGGGACTACAGGTGTGCACCACCACACCCAGCTAAGTTTGTTTTCCATTTGTTGTTGCTGTTGTTGTTGTTGAGATGGGCTCTGCTATGCTGCTCAGGCTGGTCTCAAACTCCTGGCTTCAAGTGATCCTCCCACCTTGGCCTCCCAAAGTGCTGGCATTACAGGCACGAGTCACTGTGCCTGACCCCACTGTGACCATTTTTAAGTGTACAGTTCTGTGGCATTGAGTGCGTTTGCATTGTGCAATCATCACCACCGTCCGCCCCAGAACTTTTTCATCATTCCAAATCGAAACTCAATGCCATTATGTCACAATTCCCTATTCCTGCCTCCCCTCAGCCCCTGGCAACCACCATTCCACTTTCTGTCTATAAATTTGACGAGTCTGTGTAACTCCTGTAAGCGAAATCAAACAATATTTGCTCTTTTGTGTCTGGCCTGTTTCACTGAGCACAGTGTCTTCAAGGTTCATTCACGTTGCAGCAGGTGTCAGACATTTATTCCTTTTTAATACTGAATAATATTTCATTGTACATATTGTTAAAAGAAAAACTTTAGACGAATTAAATTTAACTGCACTTAGTTGAGGAAAGAACGGTTTGAGAAGCTTGAGAATCAGGCAGCCATCTGAGTTGGGACAGGTCACAGTGCCTGACAGATGCAACGTGGTCAGAAAGCATTTATTTACAGAGAAAGGGGAGTGAAGTACCAGGAAACAGAAATGAGGCACAGAAGGAGCTGGGTCGGTCACAGCCTGGCAGTTGCCTCTTATGAACACAATCTAACAGGGGGCTGCCTCTGACTCACTGGTACAAGAGCAGGTTACAATCAGTTTACACAGCCCTGCTGGGTTACAGTTCAGTATATACAGAGAAACCTTTAGGCCAAACTTAAAATATGTAAGGAGGCAGCTTTAGGCTAAACTTAACAGTATATATCACATTTTGTTTATCCATTTATCTGTCATCGATGAATATTTGGGTTGTTTCTACCTTTTGGCTATCATAAATAATACTGCCATGAACATTAATGTTCAAGTATTTGTTCAAGTATTTAATTTTAATTAAGTAGCCACATGCATCCAGTGGTAATTAATATTTCTAGACCTTTTTCAGTGTACATAACTAAGAAATATATTTTAAAAGAAAAATTATTGTCATTCATACTTACTTCCCATTCAAATCCCAGATTACAGGGTTTTTACTTTTTTAACATTTGTATTTCTTCTCTCAAGCTGAAAATATTAGTTCCTAATATTACTGTACTATTTGTTTTATCCCACTTCATATAATACTTTTAGAATAGCAATATCAATACTACTTTGATTACTGCAAACAACTTAAGATTTCTTCACGGTTCTTTTTATCCTTAGGATATAGTCTACTAGGTATGGACAAATTGTTGGGTTTTAAAGTCACTTGAGGCCAGGCATGGTGGCTCACACCTGTAATCCCAGCAGTTTGGGAGACCAAGACAGGAGGATCGCTCGAGGCCAGGAGTTTAAGACCAGCCTGGGCAACATAGCGAGACCCCATCTCCACAAAAAATTTAAAAATCAGCTGGGAGTGGTGGCACCTGTCTGTAGTCCCAGCTACTCAGGAGGCCGAAGCAGGAGGATCACTTGAGCCCAAGAATTTGAGATTACAGTGAGCTATGATAACGCCACTGCACTCCAGCCTGGGTGACAAAGTAAGAGCCTGTCTCAGTAAACAAATAAAATAATTTTTAAAAAGCCACTTGAGATTCTTTTCTGTATGGTTAAGCCTTGATATGCTGTTAGGTTCATTTGTTTCATTCTGTTTCCAATTTTCCGATTTTTTTTCTATTTTATTTTTGGTTTCATAATTACAGTTTCGTAGCCAAATATAAGCACATTTAGAAAGATCTAGTTTCTATTCCTGTTCCCTCCTGCCCCTGGGTGGTAACCATTTTTGCTACTTTTTAATGTAAGAAAGTATGCATGAATATTCTCATTGCCTCTGCCCCTTCTTAGACAAAATACTAGTCTGTTGTGAATCCTTTTACTTCGCGATGTGCTCCGGAGGTCGCTCCGCAGCAGAACACAGAAAGTCCTTCTCCCCCACCCAGAGTTGGGCCACAGCTTCCTCAGCCGGTCCCCACGGTGCACAGGGGGCTGTTTTCAGTCTCACTGTCCTTCCCTCTGGTCGAAAGAAAATCATTAGCACGGGAAGGTCCAGAGAAGCAAGGCTGAGGAGAAAGCGACACCTGGTTTGCGTGGACGGACGAAAGGAATATACGGCGGGCTGCTGCAGCTACCCGAGCCCGGACCTCCGCGAAGGGAACGCCCGGCGCCACCGAGGGGACGTGTAGCGGTGGGTGGCATCGCCGGCCTCCGCAAAGATGTTCCCGCAGGTGCCATTTGGGGTTTTTTGTTTTTGAGAAGTTGAATAGTTCACTCTCGGATATGCCGCGGAAAAAAGGTTTTTTTGGGACAGGGTCTCGCTCCGGCCTCCCGCTCCCGCCCGGCCCGCGTCTCCCCGGGCACTCGACTCGGCGCCGGAGCCCAGAGCCTGGGCCCAACCTTCCATTTCCGAAAAAGAAGTGGGAAACCCCGCCTTTTACGGGGACGCTCCTATTTTTTAGGTTGACGACTAACCCAAACTTAAACCCTCGTGGTCCGCACCGGCGTACCTCGCGGGGCCGGCCCCCGAGGCCACGACCCTCGACTCCCACCCGGAGGGACGCGCTCACACACTGCGCCTGCGCGGAAGGGCTGCGCTTTCACACTGCGCCTGCGCGGGACGGCCGCGCTCACACACCGCACCTGCGCGGGAGGTGGTGCCACTGGCCGAACCATCGCGAGCACGGGCTGGGGCGGAGCTCCAGCGCGACGCAGCCTCGCGTTGCCATGGAGCCGCTCGCACCGGCCACGCCGTCACCTCGGAGGGGCTGCCTGGGGTCCGGCAGGCGCGGGTGAGCGCGGCGGATCGTTTGCGTGGGACTCCGACGGCCCGGACAGAGCCGGCCCAGGCAGGCGCCCGTGCCCGGAGTCCCGCGAGGCGGCTTCGGTGACGCGGTCCTCGCGGCTCCCCTCCGGGACCAGCCGCGGGGACGCGTCTGCGAAGGCAGAGAGCGCGCCCGGCGGTGAGGCCGCACCCGCCGTCCGCGCGGACGACCGGAGAGCCGGAACCGCAACTGACTCCCGCTGGCCTCAGGACGCACAACCTGGAGTTGGAGTGGATGGTGTTGCCGTGCTTTTTACCCCTTTTACCTGCAGAGATTCGTTTATTCAGCAAAACGTGTCTTAAACGTCCACTGCGAGCCGGGTACGCAGCCAGGTACGCAGCCAGGTAACGAGCGAGCCGCCCCTGCCCTCAATGGGAAGAAGCGCGCTAGTGCGCATCTTTGCGGGCGTCGTGCACAAACCCAGGTGCGGCTTAAGGCCTGGCTGCAAAGCAGGTATCAGGGGCCACTTCCCAAGAAAGAACCTCAGCGCCCCCAGCAGTCACCCCCTTCGTACCCGAGCACCCCTCCTTCTTGACCACTGGCTAAACTTTTCTTTGGTTTTACTACCTACGAATGAATCCCTAAACAATAAGTTTCACCTATTTTTAAACTTCATATAAATGGAATAACACTGTATATATTGTTTTTTAAGTGTTTTGAAACAAACTGACATAAAAGTTGTAAGTTCAGCACACAAAAAGCTTTTCCAGATGCGTTTGAGAGTGAGTTGTCTACGTGACGCTCTGTCACCCCCAGACTGTACAGTGTATTTTCTATAAAGGATCTGCCATTGGCCACAACGTGGCCACCAAAGTCAGGAGAGTAACAGGGATGCGTCACTGTGTCTGCTCCTCAGCCTTCTCAGGTGCGTTTTGAGAGTTGATCCCATAAGGTCCAGTCTGGAATCACTCTTTGCACTGAGTTGTCATCATGTCTCTTTTGTCTCCTTCAGTCCAAGACACTCCTCATCCTTGCCTTGGCTTCCATGGCCCTAAGCCTTGGAAGGTCACAGGCCAGTTACGTTGTAGAAAGTCCCTGCGTTTGATTTTGTCTGAAGTTTCCTCGCGATTAGGTTCCCATTATGCATCTAGGACGGGAAAGTTGCAGAAGTGAAGCGTGGTCTGCTCATTCCATCCTGCTGGGCGCTCGCTGATGCTGTCCACTTTGATCACTTGCTTAGGGTGGTATCCGCAAGTCTCTGCAAGGGCTTGTGAAGCTACGTGAATATGATGTCCCTCCCAGGCTTGGGCTGGGCGGCTCTCACAGTGGACACCTACCTCCCCCTGCCAGGGCTCTGGCGCCCACACGGGGCTGCCCTCTTCCCGCTCCGGCTCTGATGTCCAGCTCTGGCCCCAACATCCCCCCAGGCATCCTCTTCACCCTGTTGAGCTCTGACACCCAGCGTGGGTCCCTGCACAACTGCTTCACCTGCCCCAGCCTGGGGGCCTGCTTGGAGAGTGGAGGAGGGGGGAGGAGGAAGAGCAACAAGTGTCTTCGTGATTAAGAGACTGAGCCACACTACACACGTGACAGTAGTTCTCACGTCTCCGTTACCACATAGCGTTCCGTCCTGTGACTCATGCGGTTCTGCCACTGACAGCCACTGGGGCTGTTCCCCAGGTATGACCGTGTCAACACTGCTGCTCTGTACAGGCTTGTCAGGGCTCCCCAAAAATTCACACGTTGAAGTTCTAACCCTCCATATCTGAGACAATGACCTGATATGGAAATAAGGTAGTTCTGATGAGGTCTTCCTGGAACAGGAAGGGTCCCTGTCCAATATGGCTGGTATCTTTATATAAAGGGGAAATTTGGACACAGATCTACACACAGAAAGGTCATACAAAGATTGGAGTTTTACAGCCACAGCCACAGAACTGCCAAAAGCTGGGAGAGAGGCCGGAACAGATTTTCCTGGAGCCTTCACAGGAAGCGTGGTCCTGCCAGCACCGTAATTTCAGACTCTGGCCTCCAGAACTGTGAGGGAATAGGTTTCTGTTTAAACTTTTGTTTTCAACTTAAATGAAAGCTGGTAGATGACTCTACCAGCTTTATCTCTTGTGTCTGTTTTTAGTGCCTTGTTTAAGAAACCCTGAGGTCATGAAGCTCCATCACCATCACTGGAGCAGGGTTCTGCTTTACACATATGATTTTTGGGTGGATGCCTGGTTTCTCAGCGTGCTGATGGAGATGGCGGTCCTCGCCCACGGCTGGCAGTCTGCTTTTATACTTGGGTCCCGTTTCCAACCTCTGTGATCTGCTCCATTGGTCTGACTGTCCCTGCCATAATGCCGTACTGATTAATTTTATAGCTTTAGATTAAATCTTGATATCTAGTGGGATACTCCTTCCCCTCTAAGACTATTCTCGTCTTTTTATTCTTCCATATAAATGTTAAAATTCACCAGAAAAGTTTCTCATTCTCTTTCTCTTGCGTGTACACACACACTCTCCCTCTCTCTCATTGGCATTTTGGTAGGGGTTTCAGTTTAATGACTCTATAGAGATTTGGGAAAAATTGGCATTTTAAAAATAATTTTTATTTCAAAATATTAGGGGGTGCAAATGTTTTTGTTACATGGATGAATCATAATGCTGATGTCAAGGAAAACTGGCATCTCAACAACATTGAGTCTCTAGTACAAGAACATGTGTCTATTTATTCATTTTGACTTTCTTCTTTTAAAAAAACTTTAATTATGGAAAATTTCAGGTTCACTAAAGCAGGGAGAGTGACAAGAGGAGCCATCGCCTGCCCCATGGTTGTCACAGTGGTGAGCTCTGCCGTTTAGTCTCACCCGCCCGCCCACTTGTGGATTGGGCTGAGGCATTTTAAAGAAAATTCCAGGCATGATATCACTTCACCTGTAAAAACTTGATACTTCTAATAGATAAAAACCTATTTTTAGCATAATCACACAGTCGTTATCAACCCTAACAAATTAACAATAATTTCTTAATAAAATCTAATACTAGGCCGGGCGCTGTGGCTCACGCCTGTAATCCTAGCACTCTGGGAGGCCGAGGTGGGCGGATCGTTCTGAGCTCAGGAGTTCGAGACCAGCCTGAGCAAGAGCGAGACCCCATCTCTACCAAAAATAGAAAGAAATTAA
>CAUYSK010043824.1:0-95732 GCA_963575035.1 Avahi laniger | reverse complement strand
CAACATCTCTAATCATCAGGGAAATGCAAATCAAAACCACAATGAGATATCACTTATCTCCAGTGAGACTGGCCTTTATCAAAAAGTCCCAAAACAATAAATGTTGGTGTGGATGCAGAGAGATAGGAACACTCATACACTGCTGGTGGGATTGCAAACTAGTGCAACCTCTGTGGAAAGCAATATGGAGATACCTTAAAGAGATACAAGTAGAACTACCATTTGATCCAGCAGTCCCATTACTGGGCATCTACCCAAAAGAACAAAAGTCACTCTATGAAAAAGACACCTGCACTAGAATGTTTATAGCAGCACAATTCACAATTGCAAAGATGTGGAAACAACCCAAGTGTCCATCAATACCTGACTGGATTAATAAAATGTAGTATACGTATATCGTGGAGTACTATTCAGCTTTAAGAAACAATGGTGATATAGCACCTCTTGTATTCTCCTGGAAAGCACTGGAACGCATTCTACTAAGTGAAGTATCCCAAGAATGGAAAAACAAGCACCACATGTACTCACCATCAAACTGGTATTAACTGATCAACACATAAGTGCACATATAAGAATAACATTTATAAAAAAAAAACAAAAAAAAGAATAACATTTATTGGATGTTGGACAGGGGGGAGGGGGGAGGAGGGGCCGGGTATATGCATACACAAAGAGTGCAATGCGCACCATCCGGGGGATGGACACGCTTGAAGCTCTGACTTGGGAGGGAGGGGGGAGCAAGGGCAACATACATAACCTAAACATCTGTACTCCTGTAATATGCTGAAATAAAAAAAAAAAAAGAAAATGTTTCTGTTCCTGGAGAGAGGAATTACTACTCAAATTCCTCTTTTCCTACCTATGTCTTGAGTGTTGCTGCTGTTCATAATTCTGTTCATGTTCTACACATTCTGTGCAATCTCATCTACAATAATTATTCCAGTCATCACCTAAATACGGACCCCTTGCATTTATATCTTGAGTCTAAATCTTTTCCATGAGATCCAGACCAAAAGTTCTTTATTCCCTCTGTTGGCCATTTTTTTTGTTAGTTTGGCGTCTATAAGTAATATATGTTTATTATAAAATACTTACAAAAATGGAGAATTATATATATGCAGGGTAGATAATCACCTAAGGTAGTCTCTAGTAACACCTTGATGTATTTTTACTTTAGTATTTTGGTTCATTTTTAAATATAACTAAGGTGCACTTATTAAACATAATCTGGTTATGGTAGTGTGGTTAAGATCAGGGCTTTTTGAAGTCTGCCAAATACAGGTTCCAGTCAAGCTCTGCTACTTACTAGCTAGATGAACTTTGGAAAGTTTCTTTACCTCTCTGGGTCTATTTTCTCATCTTTAAAGTAATATCACTGTATGGGATAGGCCTGTGGGCTAAATAAAATGTTTGTAAGGTAATCAAGTTTCTGGAAAATGATAAAATGTTCAATAAATAGAAGTACTTACTGTTTTATTATGCTGTATATCATGTCTGTACCTCCCTGTTTTTCTTAGTTATATCTTGAACATTTTCACATGTCAATAAAAACTTATAGTAGATGTAGTAGCTGCATGATATAAGCTATTCTATGGTACAAACAATTTCCTAATATTAGATATTTAGGCTGATTCCATTTTGGGGGTATTATCACTTACAGTGTCTTCCATGTCTGTCATAATTTCTCTTTTTGTTTTTCCTTCTATTTAATTGATTTTGTTCTTTATTGTGTCAAATCCCTCCATTGTACAGTTTGGTTCATATACTGGTTTAGTTTCCTTACCATTGACCAATATAATTTATATCTTTCCTCATCTTATCTTGTTACCTTATTTGGCTTTCTTTCTGTTCCTGCCTCATGGCCTCATGGAGGCCATGTTTTCTAATTTAACAAGAAATAATGTTTTCCAATATATTTCCATTGGCCTCACGCTAATTGTTTTTGTGTTTGTCTGTTTATTCTCAAAGGAAGAAACATTCCCTGAATGGCCTTTGTATTATTGTCTGAAATGTCCTTACTCATGGTCTTTATGGGGCTAACTTTTCATATCCAGATCTTCACTTAAATGTCCTCTCCTGTGGGCGATTTTCTTTGTCCACTCACTCTAAAGTGGCCACCTGCTTACTGTAACACCACCTTAGTTTCATTATCTGCATAAGATGCATCATTCCTACTATTATATATTTTCCTTCTTTATTTATTATCTATCCCCTTTCACCAGGCTAGAAGCTCCTGGAGGCCAGGCATTTTGTTTTACTTGTTTACTGCTTTAATCTTTAATCCCACCCCTTCCTCTGACTCTTATTAATGAATTGATACTGATAGAAATAATTGAATAAATAAATAAATGTGGGAGAAGAGATGTCTTCCTTGCAAAAGAGTTCCACATTTTATTTGTTAGTGTGTGTGTGTGTGTGTGTGTGTGTGTGTGTGTGTGTGCATGTATCTCCCCTGCAAGAGGTGGAACTTTACGTTCCTCCCGCCTTGGGTGTTAATTTAATGCTTCACTTTGCCCAAATAGTGTGTGGGATGGAAAAAAATAGTACCTTTATAGTGAAGAGATCTGACGAATACTACCTATAGTAGACAGAATAATAGCCTTCTCCAAGGATTTCCACACTGTATTCCCTAGGACCTGTGACTATGATACTGTACATGGCCAGAAGGACTTTGCAGATGTGATTAAGTTAAAGACTTTGAGATGGGGAGATTATCCTGGATCATTCAGGTGGACCGAATGTAATCAGAAGGGTTTTTATATGAGAGGCAGGTCAGAGTCAGGAAAATGAGATCTGATGATGGATCCAGAGGTTGGAGTGATACTCATTGAGGATGTAGGAAGGTGCCAAAAGCCAAGAATTCAAGTGACCTCTAGAAGCTAGAAAAGGGAAGGTAAATTCTGCCCTGGAGCTTCTTCAGCAGTTAATTTTGGACTTCTAACATCTAGAACTCTAAGATAATCAATTAGTGTTGTTTAAAGCCATCAAATTTGTAGTCATTCATCACAGTGGCAATAAGTTAATATGCTATGTTTTCAGAGTCTGGCACACAGTCTTCCTAATATATTCCAGGAGCTGTAATTTCTGACTTGATACAAGCACAAAGAGGTAATTGACAATGGTGGTGACTGGAAGGGGGCACGTGATAGAAGGAACTAGAACTCTGGCTGCTTTTAAAAACAGTGACTTTGCTAGGTCTCAGTTTCAGTGCTGGCACTGGTTTTCCTGACTCTTTCTGTCTATAAGATATTTAGTGGGAAGTTGGGGGAGGCAGGATCTGAGGTTGCTAGCCATTTGTTATTTAAAATGAAACATTCATATATTTATGTAAGTTTTCCTCATCCAATTGTATAATTTATGCTTATTGTGAAAATTGGAAACATTATAGAAAAGTATAATCCCACTGCTTTGAAAGCACTGTCAATATTTTGGAACTCGTAAATACAAATGTTCAGTCAATGTGACTATTCTCCACTATTGTAAACATGACATGTCCAAACCTGTGTAATCTCAGCCCCTGATACCTGCCTTCTCATCTGTACTTCTGCACTCTTTGCCTCACTTAATGAATGACACCACCATTCACTCAGTCGCCTGACTCAGAAACTTGGGCATCATTCTCGACTCTTTCTCATCCCTCACATTCAGTCAGTAACCACGTCCTATTTCTTCTTCCTAATTATTTCTCCAATCCACTCCCCCTGCTGCTTTATTCTTATTACCACTTCCATAGTTCAACTCCATGGAATTTGTCACCTAGATCATTATAATATCCTTCTAATTTTTGTGTTTTTTGCTTTTACTCTTAGCCCTCTCCTTCTTCCCTGACAGTTCACTCTCTCTTTGCAGCCATAATAATCTTTCTGAAATGTAAATATGTTCATATTGTTTCCTTGTTTAGATTTCTTCAGTGGCTCCCACTGTGGCAAGGCCTCTCATACGGCTCCTCTCTACCTCACCAGCCTCTTCTCCTGCCCAGAGCACGTGTTGCAGCATCCCCCAACATTGGAAGGTGACATGTTCCCTCATATTTCCATCCTTTCTGGAATGCTTTCTCTCATATTCTTGGCCTAACCAACTCCTGTTTATCCTTCAAGACCAAGCGCAGGTATTAACTTCTCTGTGAAACTGTCACTGACATATAATCCCCCTGACTCTTCTAAGCAGAAATAGGTGGCCCTTCCTAATAGTTGCCATAGCATTGACTTTTATTTCTGTGGTGTTGGTAATGGGGATCAAAGTCCCAATAGTAGTAGTGGTTGTGTTGGCAGGAGTCATTATAATAGGTAACAGTTAAATAGCATTTACTTTGCTCCAGGTCCAAATCCTTTATATGTATTATTTTGTCTTCTCCTCATAATATCCATACAAAGTAGGTACTAATCATTATTCCCATTTTACAAACAAAAGAATTTAGGCACAAAGAGATCGAGTAAGTTGTCCAAGGTTGCACAGTTAATAAGCATGGATCCAGGGTCCAAATGCAGGAGGTTTAGCTCCAGAGTCAAAGTCCCAATAGTAATAATACATTAGCTGTATTGACAAGAGTCATTATTATAATGACTATCCATGATGCTTATCCTGAGGCCATACCAGTTCTGCTTATTTTGGGTATGCATACATTTACACTGATAGGATAAGCGCTATAAATGAGTTGGGAGCCTAGAATTTGATAAAAGTAACTTTTTTCTTTTAAAAAGTTTTCACTTCCCTCCTTTTTCATTGTTTTATTGTCTCCCCCTTTACATCTTCCCAACAAATGGAGTTGCAAGGTGAATGTTAAAAAGATTCTGTAAAATTTTCAAAGGCTTCTGAACAACAGTTGTGTCATGTTATACTTTGGGACACATGTTACAACAAATATGGACCCACAGAATAATTCAGAGCCTTAATTAATGTGAATGCTTTTGAAAATATGTAGCCAGAGGACACCTTTTTTAATGTTTAATTTTTTAATTATTTTATTTCAGAATATTACGAGGGTTCCAATGTTTTGATGACATGATTTGCTTTTGTTCACTTTGAGTCAAAGTTATAAATAAGTGTGCCCATCACCAAGATAGCATGCGTTGTACCCGTTAGGTGTAAATTTACCCGTTCCCTCCCTCCCCCTCTTACCTACTTGGTTTCCATTGAGTTTTACTACCATATGTGCGCATGGGTGTTGATTAATTAGTTCCAATTTAATAGTGAGCACATATGGTGTTTGTTTTTGCATTCTTGCAATACTTCACTTAGAAGAATAGTTTCTTGTTCCATCCAGGTTGTTACAAAAGGTATGAATTCACCATTTTTATGGCTGTATAGTACTCCATAGTGTGTGTGTGTGTGTGTGTGTGTGTGTGTGTATCACATTTTGTTAATCCATTCATGTGTTGATGGGCACTTGAGTTGATTCCACATCTTTGCAATTGTGAATTGTGCTACAGTTAACATTCAGGTGCAAGTATCTGATAAAATGGCTTTTTTTCCCCTCTGGGTAAATACCCAATAGTGGGATTGCTGAATCAGATGGTAGGTCTACTTTTAGTTCTCTGAGGTATCTCCATACTGTTTTCCATAGAGGTTGTACTGGTTTGTAGTCCCACTAACAGTGTATAAGTGTTTCTTTCTCTCTACATCTACTCCAGCATCTGTTACTTTGGGACTTTTTGATAAAAGTCATTCTCATTGGGGTCAGAGGATAGTTTTCATTAGTCTTTCTGGTTATTAGTGCTTTGTGATATTTTGACCCCTTCTTTCCCATCAGCACTTCATTTTCTTTCTACCGTGGCTTTTTTTCAGACTCAAATGAAAAGATAAAGAGTAATACGTCCATCATTTGGGGGGTGCACATTACTCTTTATCTTTTCATTTGAGTCTGAAACAAAGCCACGGTAGAAAGAAAATGAAGTGCTGATGGGAAAGAAGGGGTCAAAATATCACAAAGCACTCGGACTTAGGGAGGGAAGTGGGGGCAAGGGCAACATATGTAACAGAAACATCTGTACCCCCATAATATGCTGAAATAAATTAAAAAATTAAAAAAAAAAGAGTAATACCTTTTCTTTTTCCTGGAAGATCTACACTTTCGTTGGATTACAGTTTCTGTGCCTGCCTTTGGGGCTTATCTATGGCAGTTTAAAGCTTTATGATCCACAGATAGCCCTACTGTGGGTCTCCTCTAGGAGCCTTTAATGTGCCATTGAGGGAATGGAAATGTGTCATTCCCCTTTCCTGAGGCACTCCCTATCCATAGTGTGTTATGAAATGACTGTCCTGAAGGTGAAGATGTTTTCCTGTATCAGCACAGCATGGCATAGCTGACATAGATACGAGCTATAGCCTGTAGTGATGTTAGCTGTATATTTTAGGGGAGACAAGTAACAGAGGCAGCAGAGTGAATTCAAGTTAGATTTAATGTTGTTTTTGACAGGAAGAGTTGTGCATAGATGTACACAGTGTCATTTATTTTTCCCTGGCATATTATTAAAAATACTAATATGTAACTTTGTCCAAACTTGTCTGAGATCAGCCACTGTCCAGAATTGGCAGATCTCTCAGGCTTGGCTTTCCTCCCACTTTTGACTTCTCAAGCTTGGGTGGCTATTCGAATCAGTGGGAAGCCACCCAGAACACACTTTTCTCTCTAGCTTCCCAGAGGCAGTTCTAAGACTAATAAGGCCTCTAGGGAGAGATAGCTATTTGATCTCCAGATCCCAGTGCCTGCCCCTCGATGTTACATTTATCTTTTGACCATGCAATATGAAGAGGAAAGTACATAAACATTAGCTTTTGATCCCACACTCCTCCCTATTTCCCTCTAAGGTTAGTTCATTTACCTGATTGACCCTTCTGTTGAAAAGGCAGAATGCAACACTGAGTTTGGAATTTGAAAAACCCTGTTTTCTGGTCTTGGCTCTGTCAACACAACAGTGGCAATTTATTTAATCTGCCACCAGTTTCTTTCTTGTTTCTTTCTTCCCCTTTTTTTAGAACAGAAATTCTTTCTTTCTCCTGTCTTGAAAATTAATGAGATGATATGCTTGAATCACTTTGTTCTCCTTGGAAGGTGGACCCTGAAGAAATTCAAGTTGAATTTTTTGAAAGGGGTTGAAAGCAGAGTTAAGGCTGTTTGTTTGTCTAAGAATAGTTGTGGCTCCACAAATAACAGACTACATTTTTTTTAGAAATAGAAAAAGATTTTAGAGATAGCGTTCAATCCTCAAATATAAAAAGACAGGGAATCCGATATGCAAAGGCGAGAGAGAACTTCTCCAAGTTCACATAGCAAGGGAAAGAGCCAAGACATGAGTACCCAGGTTTTTGTTTTTTTTTTTTTTTGACACAGTTAAAGAGTTATTTTTACCTCAGAGACCTGCATTTCACATATTTAATGCAAGAAAGCCTTCTATGGTAAAATGTGTTCTGTTAGATTTTCAGTATTGTATACTGCCTGTGATAAATTTAATATTTACAGTTAAATTGGTATAGCCTTTGCCATTATTTTTATATGTAAAGTACTTTTCCTTTTAGCTAAATATTTCCAGTAGTTTTGTTTCTGTGGGTTGGATGGAGAATAAGTATTGACCTAATAATCATTGAGGGATAGGGAGATAGATAAAAATAGAATGGAAAGTCAACCCAGTCTGTTCTAAGCTTTGTTACGAGTGAAATTTCAATGTATTATTTGGCCTTAAACATATACTTAATGACATCCCTACATCCAGGCACAGCTCTTGCTGTTAAAAATATTGTTAATTCAATTCCATTCACTCTCCTGCCTCAGTTGTTTTGTTTTCCCTAAAATAGATTGCTAAAATCATTATACAATTTTTTCCAGTTATATATACAATCATCCCTTGTTATCTGTGGGGGATTGGCTCCAGGACCTCGTGAGGATAAAAACATTAATACATTACTATATTCAAAACAAAGCCTATTCAAAATTTTCCATTTATCCCAAAAGTGTTCTTGATAGGAAAAAACTCTACCTCGGAATTATGTTGATTTAATGGTAATGTCTCCTTAGTGTTCATCCATCTGGAACACTTCCTTAGTCTTTCCTTGACTTCCATGACCTCGACACTTTTGAATACTACAGGCCAGTTGTTTTGTAGAATGGCCCTCAGTTTGCATTAGTCTTAATGGTTCCTCATGATTATGTTCAGGTTTTGCTTCTTCAGCAGGAATTGCACAGAAATGATACTGTGTTCTTCTCATTGTAGCCTATCAGGTGGCACCTGATATTGATTTGTCCCATACAACTTGATAACTTGATTAAGGGGCTGTCATACCTCTCTACTGTAAAGTTACTTTTTCTCCTTTTCTAATTAGTGGTATTTCTGAGGAGGTTGGGAGTACTTTGAGACTATGTAAATATCCTATTCCTCATCAAACTTTCAATATTTCATTTATTGCATCAGCATGGAGTCATAGTTTCCTATTTTATTCAAACAGTTATAATCCATCATGTATTTTTTATGTATTTTTTTTATTTCAGCATATTATGGGAGTACGAATGTTTAGGTTACATATGTTGCCCTGGCCCCCGCCATCATGTATTTTGATACCGAATGGTCCCATATTTGGACAGTAGCAACCCCTTCAAGTTGATTTCTGTGTCCTTTTGTCATGTCTTCATTCTTCGTTACATTCCAAGTTCATCTTGTGCTTTCCAAGCACTTTCTTACATTCCAGTTCATCTTGTGCTTTCTCTGCCTTAGCTCTGGAATCAGTCACCCTGGGTCCTTTTAATGAAAAATAGTATCTAGAATCAGAATCTGTGTGCTAGTTGTGCTCATTGCTCTTAGGGTATTGCTGTTCCCAGGCTCATTTTCTTGACAAAATTAGGAAATATTGTATGTATGTATATATACACATATTTACATATACACAGTTATAACTATATTTCTGTATCTTTATATATTGAAAACCATGGGTTCCCACCGATAACTTCAGATTCTAATCCAATACCATGGGGTTCATTCTAGTTTTCTCCCTTTCCATGATTTCATCCCTTAATTGATAATATTAAGAAACTTGTCTCCCATTATTTGACCAATCCCTGTGTATGTAGCCAATGCCCTGCTGATACACCCTTGCCCTCGTCACTCTGTTTGGCCTCCAACAATCCTGGCTTCAGCTTCTGCCGTGGGCTGCTTCTAGTCTGCTATCTTCCCCTCGCCCCAGCAGTATGAATTGTATTGGGACACCCAGTTTAATCTCTGAGATGGTAGGTGGTCCTTGTGGGTAAGAATCAGCCATGCCCTGTTTGAGTCAGTAGATGCTGTAACAGGCTGTACAAATTGTTCTCCCTGTCAGTAGGTGGTGTTTGCAGGAAAGAGCCATCTGCAGTGTTGTTCTGTGGGACCTGTGACCAGCTCTAGTCCCTTGGGTGAAGCATTCAAATGCCCGAGGCAGTGGGTGGGGCCCTGGAGATCCCAGGGGACTCCTTATTCTCCATAACAGCAGAGGTGGGTGGAGAAGCAAGGCTGGGTGGGGTTAGGTCGGGTGGGCCTGACTTCAACCTCTGCAAAGGGGAGCACAAGAGCTGTCTTGGCAGGACTTGAGAGTTAGCTCCCAGGCCACTGGAGAAAGCCACCAGGGAGGGGCTGAAGTGGTCCCACCTGCTTTATTATTATTGTTGGTTTGTTTTTGACCTAATTGTGTTACAGAAATAAGGTGTTAAAAATGAGGCAGCTGGAAATAAGGTGATTGTCAGATAATTATGGTATGATTGATAGAATCATTACTGCTTTCTTATAATAATCATTTTTGAATAGAAGTAATTTTAAGGCCTATTGCACAGTCACCTATCCCTGGTTATTTAGGGTCAGGAACATGAGTTCAAAAAGTCTGATTTCCTCAGCATGGCATAGAAAGCACCTCACAATGGGCTCCCAAACTACATTTCTAGCCCGCTTTCTGCCATTTCTCATTTGACTCTGTGCTATCACTGTACTGCATTATTTGTTCTTCTTCAAATGTGACACATTCTTTCGTATTTCTGTGATAGTTTTGGATTACCCAGAAGGTAGATCAAGCACATGCTTAGAGCACCAGCCAGACATGGGTGCCAAACAATGAGAAAAAAAAGAGTATTTGCTACTTCATGAGTGTTAGATTTGTCATCATCAAAGAAATTTGATCTTTGTTGGACTTCCTTACACCTAATTCACAGTTTAGAATTATTTATATTTTAAAATACACATGAGGGAGGCACCATAGCCTTTTCTGTAATTAAGGCCTTTGAAGGTTTATTTAGACCCTCCTCCATGCCTTTGTTCTTACTAGATCTTAGCACTATGAACTCTGCCTCCGACAGAATTACATGGTATTCCATCCCACAGCATTTTATTGCACATCTATCCTAAGAGCACATTGTGTGATAATTATTTTTAATAGTTTCTCCTGACTAGACCATGAAGCCCATGAGGAAAATGTCATGTTCCTATCTAGCCATCCATTTCCTGTGTCTAACCCAGTGAGTTATGCAAAGTAGAGCCTCCTTAAATGTTGTCAACCTGAATAATTTATTGTTGTGTTTATACTTGCAGATGGTGGCCCTTATAGGAGAGATTAAATTATTTCTTTTAAACTGTGGGACACATGATTCATTAGCATCTGCTGGGATTGAATTTGACATATCCAGGCAGTCTACTTTGTTAATACATCAAACTGTTCAAATAACAGGCAGTGTTCAGAAATAAGCAATCTGAGAAAGCCTTAAGATTCTTATGCAACAAGATGGTTTACTGGCGATTTTTCCTTTTAGCTTTCCCAATGTTTTAACAATCAGGATACATCTTTAGATTTTCTACAGTTATCCTTGTACATTCAGTTGCATTAGTTCTTAAAAAAAAAATCAAATAACCTTTTCAGTTAGATTTGGACCAGAGTTGTAGGTACCTTCTGATTTGTTCACTAAAGGCAGTTAAAGGAGAAAAAAATTAAAAATTCTATTTGTTTGATGGATTTCACATGACCACTGGCTCTTTTGCTGCTTAAATATCATCTATCCATAGCCTGCAGGAGCCTGAGAATGGCTTAACTTACTCCTGTCATATACTGACAATGCTGCCCTAGACTACATAAAGATCCCAAAGGTCATCTTTTGAGTGTGGAGACATCTGCAATAGACTGTTTTTCAAAGGGCAGTGGTTCCCACATACCAATTAACATATGGAAGCTGGTTTGTTATGGATGTTGTCATAGGTCTGCAGTGAAAAAATGAAAAATAGAAAGCTAACCTTATTGATTATAAAGGACCATCCTTTATTCTGAGATTTTTCTTTAAACTCTTTGTTTGGTAAAATGAACTTTTGCCTTATCTTTAATGAAAAAATGGTAATCAGGGATTATGAATCTGTTCCCTTATCTGAAACCCTTGATACAAGATATGTTTCAGAATTTAGTTTCTTTCTGGATTTTAGAAAGGCAGTAATGTCCATGTATCCTATATTATATAGCATCCCTCAGCAGAGTTTGAGGTGACACCCGACAATCAGTTACAATAATATTTGTGCAGTGAAACGTAAGAATATTTACACTAAGTGAGAGAAAAAGCCTGTGAATAACCTCACATCAGTTCAGGTCAGGCTTTACTGTCAGATGAGTTTAGGTCAGTTCAGATTTTGCTGCCAAATGAGTTACAGGCAAGAAAATAAGGAACATTTGATTTCCAAATGTTTGGATTTTGAAATTGTGGATAAGAGGTTGCCTTTTAAAATATTCTCACTTTGCAAAATAAAGTTGGCTACCCTGCGTAAGATCCCAAAGTGTTTTTTGAAATTTCACTGGTCCACAAAATCCAAAAGCATGGGAAACATTCCCTTGAAAACTATTGAAATGAGTATAACTTTACTTTTATACTCATCCCTAGCCAATGATAAATTTTCCTCTTTTTGCAAGGAAATATATTGTTGGCTATAATCTCTGAGTGTTGTAAGATTATCCAAATAAACTTTTAATCAAAGGAAATTTAAATTAAGTTTATCTTGTAGCATTTTTAGCAAGTTGGGGTTGGAGCAGGAGAAAAGGTTGCAGCCTAAATCCATTCACAATTCCCAGTGATAGGTTAGGATTCTTTGACAGTGTTCTAGCCTGAAAAGTTCCCTCTGTTGCATTTGTTTGGACAAATAGATTAATGAATTTAAAACCCTGGGGATTGGTCTATATTGGGGAAGGGCAATGTCAAATACCTACATGAACTTAGGTTAGCTGATTAATCTTTGGTGTTTGTAGTTTATGTTCTTGTCCATCCAATGGGGTTAACAGTTCCCACCTCACAAGTATAAAACGAGTTAGCAGCTCAGAAAGTACTTTGATGATGAACAACACTTTAACATATAAAATAGTTATTCTGAGGAATGATTGATGTAACATGAAGTAATACAGGGTGTCCCAAAAGTTGCCATACATAGGGAAAATGGGAAATTGTAGCTACGTGTACCTTTATTTACGAAATATTCATTACAAAATTTTTCCTTTGTATGGAGACTGGGGATATCCTGTAGAGTCAAAGCAACACAACTATACAATTCTTATTATAGCAAATTTGTCCAGAAAGTAGACTTTGGTAAAACAAGTGTTTTACCTAGCTGGGCTATAATTTGGCTCTTGCTTAAAAATAGTATTTCTTTATTAATCAATGTACTAGTTATTGATTTATTATGCCTCAGCTTCAGATTCACCATCTCTTCCCCCAGATCTTTGAAAATGGACCTGAGCTCATTAAAAAGATATTTCCTTTACCACCTGGCACTGAAGTTTTGTTAGTAGAAGGTGCTGGAAAGTCGTGTCAGGAAGGAAGGGTTTTGCTTCCTGGTTCCTATGTGCTTGTTCAACAGGCTGTGTTTTTGGCATCTTCACTTTTGTTCAGCTTCTTCACCCAGTGATCAGTAGCTTCTCCTGCTGCCCCCAGTGACAGTTTTGTTGCAGAGTGCTTCTGGTAGGACACTTTCTAAAAGGTGAATTTTGGACATGTTCCAAAGGGTAGGTTTCTGGCAAATTCCAGAGGATGAGCACCACAGCAACTTCTCTGTCCTTCATTGAGCTACAACTGTGTCCTCTCTCACAAGGTCTGGATCTCAGCCCTGGGTAGAAGGCACTTCCTTGGATGCTCTATCTCATCCCTAGAGGTAGTGGTTGCTTCTGATATCTGTGATTCTTGCATTTTTAGAATTCTTTTTACTTTTTACTAGCTAATTTCTCATCACTCCAATTCCCTGTTATTCCAGTCCCTTGTCATGGTTAATATTAATGTAACCTTACTCGTTCACCTATTTTAGCACTCAGCACATTTAGCCTCATCTAATAATTCTATATATGTATATATCTGTTTTATTAGAGTGTAAGCACTCCTGAAGGCACCTCAAAGCTTTTAAAATAAAATGTAATTAAAAATTAAAAACATGGAAAGCTATTTAATAAAACAAATAATATTATCCTACTTTTGTATGGTGTTCTACTAATTAAAAAACACTTTCATGTACTTGATTTCATTAATTTATGATCCTTTATATCTCTGCCTCACCGAGAAGGAAATTAAGACCCAGGGAGGTCAAGTGATAGCTTGTTAAAGGAAGGCCGGTATTAGAAACCAAGTTTATAGAGGCAAATAGATGGAGAAGGGGGGAAGAGTAAGAACTCACAGGAAAGGTAGAGGGTGGAGAGATAGAGGAGAGACAAATAACACAGGCACACAGAGACCATGAATACCATAAAGCTCAACTTTACGGTATTTTAAGACATTTCCCTAAAGGAGATTTGAAATGTATTGTCTTAATTTTTTCAAATATAGATACAATGGTATCCTCTCTTAAGAATTGCCTTGTTATGTTCATAATGTTAGGTCTGTTAAAAAAAAAAAGAATCTCCTTGCATGTGATACATGGTAGCTGAGAGAAATCTTTAACTGGTTGTATCTGTCCAAATCTAATCAGGAGAGAGAAACCACACGTCAATTTGAACTGAAAGAGTTGCACATAGGAATTATTAATAGAAGCTGGGACAATTAGAATTTAATTGTGGCCCAAGAATTTCTGAATTAATTTCAAGAAAAGCCACCTGATCTGGAAGGTCCTAAGCTGCCATTTGTTAAATGGCTGTGACACAAATGGGCCTTGTTTTAGGCACTTTACATATATTATCATATTTAATCTTATATTCTTAAACTCTTTTATTATGTCTTGGACTGATTTCTAAAATATTTTGCTTGAGGACAGATTTTTTTTCATTTGTTTTGTTTTTTAATTGAAACCCACCTCAAGTTATATGTGAAAACTCAATGGCAGTGAAATGCTCAGATAGAAAATTCTATTTTTTATGCAGTTTTTTAGGCATTTTCTATTTTCATATTTATTAATGATACTTGCATTTGAAAAAATGGCTAAATACTTTTCACCTCACAACTAGAGTAGATAGAAAGATTGTATGATAATCTCTATATTAAAAAAGGGGAAATGATTTGTTTAAAAATCAGTAAGACTCAAGTCTCTCTTGTTTGCCATTAGAGAGTGTGTCAGTGGGCTTGGAAAATTCTAGGGAATGACATACTTGGTTGAATATAGGAAGAAATGTAGCATACTGTTTAAATTAGAGATGGTTACTCTTTGAATGCAAAGTATCCTGTCAAATCACAGGATGAGTGCATCTCCCAGTGGAAGATGTTGCAAAGTGCAAGTGACTGAGTCCTCCCTGAAGCACTTGTCTTCACAGCTTGGATTCTATGCGATGCCCGCCAAAAGACACTTAACCTTTCTCTTAGGATGTCCAGAAGGATGAGTCTTCAGATTTGTTAGAAACTCTTCCTCAGTTTTGAATTTTTTTGTGATGAGTTCATACTTTTTCTTTGTTATTTTGCAGATGAGATGGAAACTTCTCATTTCTTTGGCAAATAAAATATGTGAGCATAGCATGTAAAGCTTTTTAAAAATAGCTCCCATTAGATTGGTGTTTTCTGAAGTATGGTATGCATACTACTGGAAGTAGATAAGTTTGAATAGATTTGTTACTTGTTTTAGTATTAATTAGAAAAAAAGGCTGGTGTATCACACTTGTCATTTCATAGGTATTATTGCTGAAGTCAAGACTGAGCAGGTAACAGTCCCTCATCCAGACCAAGTGAATTACTGGTGCAGTGCTCAGGCATGCCCGAGAACGCACTGCTGCATTCTTTTAAGCAATACAGCAACACTCTACTCCCAGAAAATGGTAATATTTAAACATACAAAGTCTTTACGGTGTACATAATTGTGAATTGGAATCAGTCTTGTGCTCTTTTTTTCTGTTTTGTTATTGGAGTCAACATGGATCAGTGGATAAAAATAGAATTTTTAAGATGTAAAGGTGCAGACTGTGAGGTAACTGTTAATATTAGGGGATGATTTTGAAATCAGTCATATATCTTTAGACAGATTTGAAGACCAGCTTTAAAAATTGTCTGAATCATCTGCTGCTGTTATAGAAGGACCAACTGCAAAGAATACACTTATCACACAAATATGATGAAAATTATTTGAAATTTGTATTTTCTTAAGCACTATGAGAATGAATTGCTTTCCTTACATGTCTGTGTGTGTGGTTTCACATCATACATACATTCTGGTGTGAAGCCTTTCAATGTCAAGTATTGTTTTGAAACACACAGAGTGCTGTACAAAATCTACCTGAGAGGTTCCTCAAAAAGATAAACATAGTTATCATATGACCCAGAAATTTTATTCCTAGATATATACCCAAAATATTTTAAAACTGGTACTCAAATAAATGTACACCCATGTAAACCCAGGTTCAGAGCAGCACTTTTCACAATAGCCAGGAGGTAGAAAGAGCTCCAGTGTCCATCATTTGATGAACGGGTAAACAAATTGTAATATGTCCATATAATGGCATATTCAGCCATATAGTATATTAGAAGTACTGATGCATTATGGGTGAACTTCTAAAACTTTATGTTCAGTGACAGGAGCCAGGCACAAAGGATCACATATTGTATGATTCCATTTATGTCAAATGCTAAAATAGATAAATCCATAGTGACAGAACACAGGTGCCTGGGGCTGGGGCTGGGGCTGGAGCTAGGGAGGAGAGAATGGGAAGCAACTGCTTAATGGGTATGGGTTTTATTTTGGGATATTGAGAATGTTTTGCAATAAGACAGAGGGAGTGGTTGTGCAACTTTCTCAATATACTAGATGCCACCAAATTATTCACTTTAAAATTGTTATTTTTATGTTATGTAGATTTCACTTCAGTAATGAAAACAAAAACCAACAACCTACCCCACAGTGCTGTGTGTGTGTGACACTGTGTGGGGAATAGAATGATGGTAGGTTGTGCATAGGCATTTCTTATTTTAGCATTTAGGTATCTATTTTTACACTTACCTTCTCTTTATGGTGTTCCATTTGTAGTAATATAAGTTTTCCTTTAAAGATAAATGTAAGTTTAAAATGACTGATTTAAAGAAAAAGTAAATAAATAAGAAAGGTGGCACTGAGATGACAAATGAAGGCAATTCACAGATGACAGAAAAAGTAGAAACTTGAAGAAACACTGCATTCTACGTTCAAGTCAATTAATTTTTATTGAGTACATGTTGGGTACAAGTTGCAATTCATCAAAGTTGAACAAGATGTGATTTTTGCCTCAGAAAGAACTTTCAACCTAATAAAGGTCATAAGCCACATTTATAAATAGAGGAAGAGGGTGAATGTGCCCAGTGATAAAACAGGACAAAAAGATTGAGGTCAAGACAAAGTACCTGTTTGATTACCAGTACCATTTAAGAAAATGCTAGAATATATAGGGAGAAAATGAACTAAAGTCTACCTACAAGTTGTAAACAAAACTCCAACTTAATTTTGGCATTGTTGGTTGGTGGGAGGGGAGCAATTGGTAGGATATCATTTTAGAGAGAAGTTTGCTTTTGAATTTAGGAATAGGGAGCAGAAATAATTAATAAATGAAATAGATGATGTATTCAAGTTCCATGTACTGTGATCCTTCCTGCCTCTTTTTCTCTCTCAGTAACCTGGCAGTCATGTTGGGCTCCCTCTCTCCCTAACAGCCTCATATTTAAAGGTAATGTAGTAGGGAGCTTAAGAATGTCCATTCTGGGGCTAGACTGTCTGGGTTAAAAAATTCCAGTTCCCTAATTTACACACTGTGTAACCATAGTCATGTCACTTGATTTTTCTGTGTTTTAGTTTTCTCTTCTCTAAAATTGGGATATTGATACTACCTACGTATAAGGTTGTAGTAAGGATTAAATAAGTTAAATGACTAAAAGGGTAAAGCATTTATAACACTGCATGGCACATGGTAAGTGATAAAATAAATGGTAGGTATTATCATCACCTCTAGTCAGTAAAGCCTACCAATTTTATCTTCTAAAAATCTTTTTGAATGTTCCCAACAGCAACTGCCTTAGTTGAAGACCTTACGTTGTCACAATTGCAATTGTGCTTTAAGTAGTCTTGCACACTTGCCCTCCTTTCTAACCTTCCCCTCTGTCTTATTTGACTGCTAGACACACTTCTGCTTATTTATCTTAAATACTTAGTTCAGGCGTCACCTCTGTGAAACTTTCCCTGATCCCTTGCATTAGTCTACTTGGGGCTCTGCATGTGCATTCATATCATCTGGAGCATATCTCAATTATAGCACATCTCACATAGTACTGTGACTGTAGTTGATGTTCCTGGCACTATCACCACCTTGAAGGGAGGAAACTGAGTTTACTCAGCTTTGAACTTCCAGCCTAAACACAGCCCCTGATACAAAGGTGATATTTACTAAATGCTTGGGTGGATTAATGAATAGCCTCTGCCTGTAGAAAGTTAGCTTTCAGTCTTCATCTGGGAAGCTAAGGTGAGAACACATAAAGATAAATAACTATTATGAGATAAATAACTATTATGAACATCATTCTGTAAGTGCTACAAGAGTTTAGAAAAAAGGGCATTTGATGAGTGTTGGAATAATAAAAATAGGCTTCAAAAAGTTAGAGCTCAATTTGTAACTTAAGAATAGGCAGGGAGAGAGGACTTTTGATGGGGTGATCAAGGAGGCTCCAGGAGACCTGAGTAGGGCTGGGGGTACGGGCTGTGGAAAGGAGCTAAGGCAGAAGGATGATCCTGGAGATCAGCGAAAATGGCTGACAAGAGACACCAGCTGCCAGATTGTCAAAGAAAGGAAAACTTTTAGATGAAAAACAACAAACAAACAAACAATCATAGATCAGGTGTAATTCCAAGTGAATAGTGCTAGAAAATACAGGATATTCCATGGGAAGAAGTTGTGGAGCAGAATAAGAAGGAACAACATATTGGAAGAGGTCAACCCCTGAGAGGCTTGGAGTCCAGCAAAAAGGGTAGGTGGAGAGGTTTGTTTCACCCTCCCTCCCAACTCTGACAGTCAGCAGGCTGCCTCCGGAGCTACTGGAGAGCCTTTCCACCTTCACAAGCCTAAAAGCTGCTGCCACCAATGAACTTAGAACTTCTTGAGGACAAAGCACTAGGCTGCCAGGCCCATGGGGACGCATCCAGTGACCACAGACCCAGGCCGAGATGGCAAGTGCCATATTGCTTCTTCACACACCGTACACCTTTGTCCTCCCCATGGGCCTTCAGTCCCTCAGTTTTCATCTTGCTCATTCCCACACAAACATTTTCCAACTCTTCCCCAAACTGTGGGAGCCACAGAGGGGAGGTGGGTCCTGGGGGATCTGTGTGACACCAGAGCCTGGACATTCTGGGTGGGCTGCTTTCCAGAGAGAGGAACAGAGATACCCAGAGTGCTAACTTTTCCCCATTCAGACTCTTCCTCTCCTTCCCCTCCCTTACCAGTGGTTGCCAAGTCAGATGCTTGAGATGTGGCTCTCAGGAACTGCTGCTTCCTGTCTGTTGGGGGCATCCACAGAGAGTGGGGCTCAAACCTTTCCTCTTAAAAGACCTGCAGAAAACTAATGGGTGCTTGGACTGTGAGCTCTGTGCTAACTGGCCCTCCCTGGTGCTGTTTGCCTGGCTGCTGCATCACAACAGGGCACACCCTGAAGCAGAGGGACATCAAACCTGCTTGAACACCCCATAGGCAACTCCAGGCCAGCACGCTTCTCCAAGGCATGGTCAGGGATTGAACTTTGGGGACCTTGGGACAGACCTGAAGGCCACATCCAGTACCCCCAGGACTTGATCATAGTGCTCGGGGGCACAGAGGGGAGATTTGTGAACTAATCTTGGTAGGTGAGGGAACCCTTATGGACAGAACTGAAAAGAGAGTACGGTGTGGGTCCCAGCCACAATGCCATCATGGAGCATCCCTCCCACCACAGGAAAGCCATCCTCTCAGCCCATGGTGGGATCTTGGACAGGGAAGCTCCCTGTCCAGTCTGCAGTGCCATTGTTGGGGAACTCAGCTAGTTTGAGCTCCTGCCTGCCAGCAGATGCCAGAAAGACACTACAGAGCATGGGAAGAGGAGACAACCAAAACTCACTCCCTATAGCCAGATTGTGGCTCTTAGATAACCCCCGCCTCCACAAGCAGACTTCCTGGTTGTATGGGGTCCCCTCAGCCCTTCCCTGGCAGCTTTACCAAGAAGGCTGGGAGTGAACTTTGATCACCATGAAAACAGCTACCTTTCCAGCTTTTGTGGAGCCTGAGGGCAGGCTCCCTCAACCCAGCCCTGCCCAGCCTTCCTCCCCAACCTCCCTCTGCTGGGATGGAGAATAAGGACTGACGTGGAAGTTCCAGGGCCCGACCACTACTTGGGGCATTCATGTGCTTTTCCTGAGGGCCTAGAGCTGGTCACAGATCCCAAAAACAACACTGAAGCTTGTTCCTTCCAATAAGAACCACCTATTGACAGGGAGATAAATTTGTACAGCCTGTTACAGCATTTACTGACTTAATCATACAGGGTGTGGTTGATTCATAGCCACAAGCACCACCTACTGTCTCAGAGATTAAACTGTGTGTGACAATACAATTCACACTGTTAAGAAGACCACAGAGCTGGGGAAAGAGAAAGGATCTCACAGACCTCCATGCTCCCTCAACAAAGCGAGAAAAGGAGTCTGCCCACAAATATAGCTTACCACTGCTACAGCTTACAAACAAGAGAAACTGAGAAAACTGAGCACTGAGAAACTGAGAAAACCACCACTCTAAGGATATTTATAACCAAGACATCCATCCAGAACATAGACCAACATCAAAGTACTCACAAGCAAACCAGAGGTTCTTACCTATCATATGCTATAGACACTTCTTTACGAGTGAAGGGAGAAGAAAAAAAATTCCCGTCTAAACAAAAGAAAATCCAAAAATAAGAAGTAACTCCTGCCCCAGATGAGAAGAAATCAGTGATAGAACTCCAGAAGTATGAAAAATCAGACCAAAAGGATACCCCCAAAAGGTAACACCAGTTCTCTAGTAATGGATACCAACCAAAATGAAAATATTGAAAGGACAGATAAAGAATTCCAAATATGGATTGTAAGGAAGCTTAGTGAAATCCAATAGAAAATGGAAAACAAACTAAAAGAAACCAGAAAAACAATTCAGGAAATGAATGAAAAATTCACTAAAGGGATTGACATACTGAAAAAAGAACAAACAGAACTTCTGGAAATGAAAAATTCATTTAAGGAAATACAAAACATAGTGGAAAGTTTAAGGAATAGACTAGGCCAGGCAGAGGAAAGAATTTGAGAGCTTGGTGACAACTCTTTTGAATTAACTCAGTCAAAAATGAAGAACAGAGAATAAGAGGAATGAACAAAGCCGACAAGAAATATACGATTATGTAAAATGGCCAAAGATAAGACTCATAGGCATGCCTAGAGGGAAGAAGAAAATGAACAAGGGCTGGAAAACCTATTTGAGGAAATAATTGAGGAAAACTTCCCTGGTCTTGTTAGAGATTTAGACATCCAGGTACAAGAAGCTCAATGAAAACGTGGGAGATTCATTGCAAAGAGGCAATCACCAAGATACATAGTCATCAGATGGCCAAAGTGAACATGAAGGAGGAACTCCTGTGAGCCATAAGGCAAAAACATCAAGTAACTTCCAAAGGAAAATCCATCAGGCTAACTGTAGACTTCTCAACTGAGACCTTACAAGCCAGAAGGGAGTGGGGCCACACCTTCAATCTTCATAAACAGCACAATTGCCAGCCTGGAATTTTGCATCTGGCAAAACTAAGTTTCATACGTGAAGGAAAAATAAAGACTTTTCAAGACAAGCAAACACTAAGGGAATTTGTCAGACCAGACCTGCCCTGCAAGAAATACTCAGAACCGCATTGTAAATGGATGTTCAAAATAGATACCCACCAGAGTAAAACCAGCCAAAAGCTAACCCTCAGAACTCATGTAAAACAATACCACAAGAGGTAAAAAAACAAAAGCAATAAGAAACTACCCAATAGGATGAACAGAGCAGCACTCCACATACCAATTCTATCAATCAAAACATGAGCGGTCTGAATGCCCCACTCAAGAGATTCAGGCTGGCTGAATGGATGAAAAAATACAATGTAAGTATCTGCTGTTTCCACAAAACACAGCTAACCCACGAGGACTCATACAGACTCAAGGTGTAAGGATGGAAAAAATTATCCTACACAAATGGAAACCAAAGAAAGCAGGTGCAGCCATTCTTATATCAGATAAAACTGACTTTAAATCAACAATAGTAGAGAAACATAAAGATGGTCATGAAATAAGGGTAAAGGGAGCATTTCAATAAGAAGACATAACAATCCTACATTTTTATGCATCTAAACCAGGAATGCCCAGATTCATAAAGTAAACCCTACTAGATCTAAGCAAAGAGATAAACAGGAGCATAATAACTGCAAGGACTTCAACACCCCACAGACAGAACTGGACAGATCATCCAAGCAGAAAATAAATAAACAAACAGTGGAATTAAATGGCACTCTAGAACAAATAGGCCTAACACAAATTTACAGAACATTCTACCTCAAAAATACTGAATATACATTCTTCTCATCAACACATGGAACATTGTCCAAGATTGAACGTATCTTAGAACACAAAACATGTCTCAACAAATGCAAAGAAATAGAAATCATACCATGTATCTTCACAGACCACAGTGGAATAAAACTAGAAGTCAACTCCAAGAGAATCACTCAATTCTACACAAAGTCATGGATATTAAACAACTTGCTGTTGAACAATTATTGTGTCAACAATGAAATTAAGATGTAAATTAAAAGATTCTTTGAACTGAACGACAAAGGGACAAAAGCTACCAAAATCTATGGGATTCATCAAAGTATTCCTAAGGGGAAATTCATGGCCTTAAATACCTGCATGAAAAACACAGAAAAATCACAAATTAACAATCTAATATCACATCTTAAGGAACTAGAAACAGAAGAGCAAACCAAACCAAAAGCCAGCAGAAGAAAAGAAATAGCTAAGGTCAGAGCAGAACTATATGAAATGGAAAACAGAAAAAAATGATGCAAAGGATTAATGAAACAAAAAATTGGTTCTGAGAAAAGATCAACAAAATTGATAGAACTCTTTCTAGATTAATTAGGAATGAAAGAGATAGGACCCGAGTAAGCTCAATCAGAAATGAAAGAGGAAATATTACAACTGATACCACAGAAATACAAAATATCTTCTGTGAATACTATGAAAATGTCAACGCACATAAACTCAAACATGGACAACTTCTTGGTAACACACAACTCCCAAGACTCAATCAGGAAGAAATAGAACTCTTGAACAGACTGGTAACGAGCAACACCATTGAAGCAATAATAAAAACTGTTCCAACCAAAAAAGCCCTAGACCAGATGAGTTCACAGCCGAATTTTACCAGACCTACAAAGCAGAGCTGGTCCCTATACTGCAGAAATTATTCTATATCATCAACAAACAGGGAATCCTCCCTAATTCATTCTGTGAAGCCAGAATCACCTTGATACCAAAGCCAGGAAGGGACACAACAACAACAGCAAAAAACTATAGACCAATATCCCTTATGAATAAGGATGCAAAAATCCTCAATAAAATACTAGCAAACCAAATTCAACAGAACATCAAAAAAACAATCCACCATGACCAAGTGGGCTTTATCCCAGGGCGGGCAAGGATGGTTCCACATATGGAAATCAATAAATGTGGTTCACCACATAAACAGAAGCGAAAACAAAGACCATATGATCCTCTCAATAGAGGCAGGGTAAGCATTTGACAAAATTCAGCACCCTTTTATGATAAAAATCCTCAACAATCTAGGCACAGAAGGAACATATCTCAAAATTATAAAAGCAGTATATGACAAACCCACAGCCAGCATTGTACGGAATGGGGAAAAGTTGACAGCATTCCCCCTTAGAACTGAAACAAGACAAGGGTGCCCACTGTCACCACTTCTACTGAACATAGTACTGGAAGACCTAGCCAGAACAATCAACAAGAGAAGGTAATAAAGGGTATCCCAATTGGGAAACAGTAGGTCAAATTATTGCTTTTTGTTGACAATATGATCTTATATTTAGAAAGTCCCAAAGACTCCAGCAAGAGACTCCTGGAATTGATAAATAAGTTCAGCAAAGTCTCAGGCTACAAAATCAATGTACACAAATCAGTAGCATTCCTATACGCTAATAACAGTCAAGCTGAGCATCAAATCAAAGACTCAGTACCATTCACGATACCTACAAAGAAAATAAAACACTTAGGAATATACTTAACCAAGGAGGTGAAAGATTTCTACAAAGAGAAGCATGCGACACTGAGGAATGAAATTTTGGATGGCACAAACAAACAGAGAAACATATCTTACTCTTGGATCAGTTGAATCAACATTGTTAAAATGTCCATACTACCAAAGTGATTTATGGATTCAATGCAATCCCTATCAAAATACCAACATCATATTTCAAAGGTTTAGAAAAGATAATTCTATGCTTTGTTTGGAACCAGAAACGAGCCCTAGTAGCCCAAGCAATCTTAAGCAATAGGAGCAGATCTGGAAGCACCACATTACCAGACTTGAAACTATGCTATAATGCTATAGTAACTAAAACAGCATGGTATTGGCACAAAAATAGAGACATAGACCAATGTAACAGAGCAGAGGACCCAGATATAAAACCATCTACATACAGCCAACTGATCTTTGACAAAGCAAACAACAATATACACTGAGGAAAAGAATCCCTATTCAATAAATGATGCTAGGAAAATTGGATAGCCACACGCAGAAGAATGAAACAAGCCCCCTACCACTTGCCACACACAGAAATCAATTCAATATGGATAAAAGACTTGAATGTAAGGCATGAAACCATAAAAATTCTAGAAACAAATCTAGGAAAAACTCCTCTAGACATTATCCTATGCAAAGAATTTATGGCTAAGACCCCAAAGGCAATTACAGCAACAGCAAAAATAAATAAATGGGACTTGATTAAATTTAAAAAGCTTCTGCACAGCTAAGGAAATAATCAATAGAGCAAATAGACAATGTACAGAATGGGAGAAAATATTCATAAGCTGTACATCTGATAAAGGGCTGATAACCAGAATGTACAAAGAACTCAAGCAAATCAGCAAGGAAAAAACGACCCCATTAAAAAGTGGGCAAAAGACATGAACAGAAGCTTTTCCAAAGAAGATAGACAAATGGCCAATAAACATGAAAAAATGGTCGACATCACTAATCATCAGGGAAATGCAAATTAAAACCACAGTGAGATATGACCTTACCCCTGTTAGAATGGGTTTTATTAAAAAGTTCACAAATAACAGATGCTGACGTGGATGCAGAGAGAAAGGAATGCTTATACACTGTTTGTGGGACTGGAAATTAGTACAACCCTTATGGAAAACAGTATGAAGATTCCTCAAAGAAGTAAAAGTTACCTATCCAGCAATCCCCCTACTGGGTATTTACCCAAAGGAGAAGAAATCATTTAAAAAGACACCTGCTCTTGAATGTTTATTGTAGCACAATTCACAATTGCAAAGATGTGGAATCAACCCAAGTGCCCATCAGTTCATAAGTGGACTAACAAAATGTGGTATGTGTATACCATGGAATACTACACAGCCATGAAGAAAGATGTATTAGCGCCTTTTGCAACATTTGCATGGAATTGGAGACCATTATCCTAAGTGAAGTATCTAAAGATTTGAAAAACAAACACCACGTGTTCTCGCTGTTGAAGTGGAACTAACCGGTGAGCAGACACGTGCGCAGAGGGAAATAAAAGTCAGTGGAAATCAAGCAGGGTGGAGGAGGAGGAGAGGATGGGTGAAAACCTACGTAATGGGTACAGTGAACACTATCAGTGTGATGGGCACAATTGTAACCCTGACTCAAGCATAACAAAATTTATACATGTAGCCGAATACATTTGTATCCCTGTAATATTTTGAAATAATAATAAAAAAGAATAGCCATAACTTGTGTGAACAGAGGAGCATCCACAATGTTTTATGGAATGTTTTATGAGTTAAATAGATGGTGAGAGGAAAAAAATACATCTAACATTTGCAAAACAGAGAGGAGATCAGTCTTACTATGGTGTGTGTAGGGGGTGTGTGTGTGGTGGTGGGAGATATATGTTGAAAATTACAAGTAGTTCCCAACCTATAAATGGGGTGTGTTCTAAAGGTTTATTTACAAATCATTTGTTTAAACATGACACATCACATACATGATTGTAAGTTTTCTGGCCGAGGCCATAATATTGTATTTAACCTACTTAGGCAGTGATTTATCCCAGAAACTATGCTCCAGGTCTTGGGAGCAGAGGGTTAGGAAAGGTGGGACAGATTCTGGGGTAGAAGTCAGAGAATAGAGGAAGTTGAGTTTTGTTGTTCTTCAACAACCCTTTTTGCACCCTTTTTTCTCTATCTCTATGTTTAAGAGAGAGTTTCTTTATCCCCTAAGGCCTCTGCTGCTAATTTCCTTAAAATAGCACCCCACTCAAGGTTGCTAGGGTCCTAAAAGGCTCTCTCCCACCTTCAGTGTGCCCCATTCCCTCAGGGCAACAGCTCTTTGCTATTTGAAGAGACTTGACTGAACTCATTCACACCAATGTGTGAATTACAGATAGCCACCTCATCCTGGCAGCTGTACTTATTATAATTTTAACAGCTGCCTTGTTAGCTCCAATGAACCTGTAATTGCTGGAATTTCTGGCAGTAGTACAGAGCAAACAATGGGAGGGGGTGGAGGTGAGAGTTACAGAGAGTTCCTTTGTAGGAGGAGATAATTTTGGGACAGGGAAAGCCTTGACTAAGAGCTTTGCCTAATTTCCCTTTCTTCTCCATTTCCCTCCCCCACAAGGTTCTTGTGTATTCCTCTCCACAGATTTACTATAAGCTGTAAGTTGTTTAATTTTTTATAATAGCTTCCATGACAGTTCTGGGTATGGTAGTTTCAGTTGTGTGCAAATCTTGGGACCACCTATAATGGGAAATATGGTTGAATAGATAAGGTGGGGCTAGGGGTTGAGGGTCTCCTGAAAGTGGAGTCTATAAATACATGACTTAAATAAGTAGTCTTAGAAGGCTTTTGAATAGAAACTTGAGATGATGAAAGCAATAAGCAAGGCAAAATTCATTCTAAATTTTAGATTAGAAATGATGGGGTGTCAAGTTTACTATTGGTTTATACAGATTCCTATTTTTGGCTGCTGTTTTTCACTGTCCTGGGACTTCTACCTTAAATTGTTAGTGTCTGTCTTCCTGGCTGTCTGACTGTTCTCTGTGGCTCCTGAGCCAATCTTCCTTTAGAATTAGGCTCCTAGAGGCTTTTATGACTCTTGTATTCCCAACTAGCCCTTAAGGGCTTATACACTATGTTTCTGTGTCCAAAATTCAAGTTTACTGTTAGCAATACACAGCTTCCTTTTAAGACCATATTTTTTTTCTTTTTAATAAAAATCTCCATCCTTTTTCTTCCCTCTTTACCCTACAACACACCAGAGACAGTGGTTAATGATCTGTATCAGTTAGCCCTCACAGCTGCAGGAGCCTCTACCCCCAAGTCCCTAATCTATGTATGTTAAACCATGTTGCAAATAGGCTCTTTCTTTTGGGGAACCCCATTGTCTTTTATTCTTTATGTTGTTCGTTATGTTAATATCCTTGATATTTCTGCCCTGCTGGTCTGTGTAAAGGTGAGGTCAGGAAGTGAGGTGAGAAAGAGATTTGAGATACTTCCTTAATCCTAAATTATAATTCTCTCATTGGAACAGGATTCATAGGTCTTTAAATCAAATATGTATATTTTTCTTTATTTTGGAAGTTAAACGGGCTTGTTCGCATTGGATCCTCCTGTGTTTCATTTGTATATTTTACTCTTGACTGCTCACCATACCATTTGCGTTACTAGGTTTTGGTGATGTGCAGTGGCTTGCTTGGTTGAATTTGCTATTTTATTTCTTGCTCCATCTAGTGGATCAGTGATTGTCAAAACTGGATTTTGTGGTTTACTCTTTCATCATCACTATTTGCAACAATAGTTTAATAGAATCTAACAGTCCAAAGAATATGCTTTTATACTTTTCAATTACCAGTGTGTAGAAATGACTGGTTTTAGGAGCCACTGTTTTATTTTTTAACATTCACTAGTCCAGGTAGTAATAAACCAACAAAATGCATTTTTTCACTTTACCATACTATCTTGACTTAAAAAAACTGGTTACCGAAATTTCTTTTCCTTATGGTAGCTAAGTGTTTGCCTTTCTGAATTTAGTTCAGCAATCAGTTATTGATCGATTAGCTCCTCCCCCATCCATCTGTCGTAAAGTTATTGTGTACCTACTATGCTGGGCACCCTGCCAGGCACACACAGGATCTATCACACAGATATCGACAGGAGCCATTTAGGTATACTGTTTGCAATTGTAATATTTTATTCATTTCTTATGATTCACATCTTAGTTTTGGAAGGATAAGGCCATTTAGTGATTTCTTGTTTAATTTTCGTTATAAAAGTGTGGTTAGGAATGGAGGAGGGAAGAACTTACCTCTGCTGACTTGATTTCACCAAAATTGCCTCCTATAATTGGATTCCTATGTGACAGGCAATGAGTTAGGTATAATAAAAACATAAGTAAGATGCAGCCTCAGTTCTTAAGAGTTTACAGTCTAGGGAGACATAGAAACTGTTATAATCCAAAGTGACAGAAGCTATAATATTCAAAGTACCACAGGAGGATAAAAAACCATCACCTGTGTATGCTAAGGGATGTGAGCGAAGGTTTCATTCAAGCAGGTATGCTTGAATACTTAAGCAAGACTAGAAGTTTTCTTGGTAGACAAGGAGGGTAGGGAATTCCAAGTGGAATCATATGTGAAATCACTGAGGCATGAAAGAGTATGGCATGTTTGAGATCTACTCCAAGAAATTGCTAATCGATGAATGAAAGGGAGCTCTGTCAATTGGCACTGGAAAGGTATTTCTGGCATAGGTATAGGCTGATCATTTCTGTTACTTTTGTCATATTGCTGTCCTATATCTTCTATTAGCTATTCCCCATTTTTCCCTTCCTCCAGTCATTTACTTTGGTATATGAAGGCCTTTTTTTTCTTTGGGATGGGATTGTTTAGGAGTCATATTTGTAGTTTTTCCTATAAAATAAATGTTAATGTAAATATTAATACAATACAAAGGTGAGTAATGAACACCAAATTAAATGTCAGGGGACTTGGATTATTGTTTTCCAGTTCTCTCACTCAGCAGCTATGTCACTTAAGCCAAGTCATTTAACAACTCTGTTTCTTCACTAGTAAAATGGGAATATTAACACCTGCATTGCCTACCTCAAGATCAGGTTGAAAATGAAAATGAGTCTCTTAAAAATTAAGAGGTATAATAAACTCTTTTACTTAGAATTCTGATGGCTGAGTTTATACTGACATTTAAAACAAGTTAAATACTTTGTGGAGTATCTGGATAGGAAAATTAGGTTGTTAAGTAATTTTTATTTTCTCATTAACCTTATGTGTCTGTCCTCTGTCTTTGAAATGTCATTTAGCGTATTTCTGTGTTTCCAAACTAACATGATAAAAATTTTGAACTTCCCAATGTTCTAGCATGTGTATTTTAGCCCCTTTTAGATTCCTATTATAACTATTAAACAGTAATCAATTTAAGATTTATGTTAGTAAAATCTAAGTTGGTATATTTCATAGTTGATCTGAATAATTAATATCTACTAAGTACATTGAATTACTCATGAGTTACCCTCCATCATTTGTGGTACTATATAGTGCTATGACCTGAGTTTTGTTCCATTTTAGAAATATTTAAGAGGGTTCTGATTCATTCAATTAGGGTTGGGAGGCTATGAGACTTTGGCCTCTGCCTCCTTTGCCATTTTTCCTAATCTAGTGACAGTGCAGGCAGCCGTTATTAGTAGCAGCAAATGGCATTTCCATTCATTTTCTTTCCTTTGACCCCATTCCCCCCATTAGATTGAGTGGTAATACTACTGAAATCTGATAAATCACCTTAAATATGAACTTCTAGACTATAGGAATATGAGCAATTGCTCCCACTATAAATACCCCTGGCCAAGCCTTCTTTAGACCAATGGTTCTCAAAATCTATCATCCATGGATATTTCAGCATATTTATAGAGAAAACTCTATAAACCACTTAACTCATCCTGCTCTGAGCCATCATATATACATCAGAAGAAAGGGAAGGAGTACTGCTATGGATGAGATAACATGACAGCATTTTAAATGGAATGTAAATGAATTATTTATACTAGGCTGGTATAGACCCTGTCATCACAATCACTAATAGCATATGACACTTACTTGTGGACTTCCAGGAGGTAGTTACCTCTTCTCCACTTTCTCCTTTTACAAAATCAAGATGAACAAGTTATGTGAATTTGGATAAAAATACCTATTCAACACCCTTTTGTTATGACAGAGGGATTCACCGTTCTGTGGTGAATGTGTCTGGCTCTTACTCTGTAAACCTCTGTCTTGCTCTTGCTCTGTAAATCTATCTGATCCTTCCTCAATAAACTTCATTTCATGCTTGCAAAAAAAAAAATACCTATTTGAGTCAAAATATAGTATAAAATGGTGGTTGCTTTTTTTCTGCCAGGCCCGAAGGAAATATTCTGGCAATTGGTCTGTTTTCTACAAAACTAAATGATGAAATGGTCTGGCTTATTTTCTCTTTGTTTTAAAATCTATGGTACCATTGATAGATAGTTTAAAAACATTCTTCTGAAGACTCAGTTGATTAAATCATTTTTATGTCCCACTAAGTACTGCCCTTTTTTGAAGACTATTTGGAAAATATGGCACATTTCCCAAATCACATTCTCCATTTTTTATGTATTTGAATTTTTTTCCTTACAAGTTAATGGAAAGGGAACTGGTCAGTTCTTTTCACTCAATAAAAAAGAAAAAAGGTGTAGATAGCTTTTATCTGGGAAATTTTTAAGTCATTGAGATAATATTTAAGTATTAACTACTTTTTGAAATTATTGGTGGCATCCTCTTAACCCACTTGAACATAAAATCGTTGAATAAGATGAAACAACTTTTTATTGTCTACATAAAAGAAAGCACCATGGTTTTTGCATCGTTGCATAAATCTAAGAGATTGTGCATACATAAAAAGGATGAGACAAAGCTGAATGCTAAATGCTAAAATCAACGAAAGCTTGAATACTTACTGAGTATTTGACACTGACCATAATGGGATGTGGTTCCAGAGAGTGAGAACACTAAATATTTACCCCCAAGGATATATTTCTCTGATACAGCTTCTTGTCCTATATTAATCTCCCAGGTAACACTATTAACCCTGTTTTCAAAATATCCTCTTCTTACACTTATATTTTCTCCCTTAATAAACTGCTCTTGGAGATCTAATCACCTACTCATACTCTCTCATCTCTTTTTGTGATCTTCATGAATTTCTTTTGTTTATTGCATGAACTTTCAAGTGAATTCTCTTGGTTTACTGCAAGTAGTAAAACACAGTCAGTTTCCTCCCACTTATAACTCTATTCTTCCAAAGGTCACAGCTCCATCATTCAACTATTCTGCTGGTATCCTTTTCTCATCAATTCTTTGGAATTTTTGAACCAGGGCTGTGATGTATATAGCTAGCAATGTCGCATAGTAATGCAGAGTTGCTGCCCAATACAGGTCCAGCTCTCTTCACAATTCATATCCTTTTTTTTCAGGCTTGGGAGTGGTGAAGGAAGTTACAAATATTAATGTATACTGTGAAGTCTGGGAAATTGGGCTCTCTTGGGCCTGCTTACTTACCCTGAGGCTCTGACCTTTGTGCCTTAGTGTCATCTCCTTACCATCCTGTTTCACTTTATGGGCAAAGGATCAAAAAGATTTCTTTGACATTGTGTGCTAAACATTAGGAAGAATGCATGGTCTCTGGTCCTTGCACTGAGGGAATATTAAAAAAAAAAACCAGACAAACCTGTAGACTCAAATTATCATGAAAGAGTTCGCAAAAATGAAAGGAACTTGAGCTGGATCTGGAAGGATGGGTTGAGTTCAGAAAATTGGAGTGGGGAAGAGATATCATGCAAGAAGGACCTCTGGAGCTAAGGTGAGAAAAGAACCAAGCAAGCTTGTGAGATAGAGAACTGAAAGGAAGTTGGTGTTATGATACTACAGTAAACTGGAAGAGTAGGTTCGCCAATGTGTAGTGAGTTCTTAGTGCTGAGCTTAGTTACTTGATTAATTCTTTGATTCACTCATTCAACGAATAGTTTCTCATAGCCTACAGGATAAAATCCACACCTCTTCTCTGGCATGCATAATATTCTGTGATATGGTTTCTGCATACCTTAAAATTTACTCCCTAACACTATGTACCCTCTTTTCAGGCATAGTGAACTCTTTACAGTCATTTTGAAAACTTACCAATTCCCCAACATGTTATACTCCTCAAATCTCTGCATTATTGCACACGCTATTTCTTCTAGACTCTACCTGATGAATGCCTCATTCTTCAGCCTCAGTTGCAGCAAGATTTTTGTTATTCCTTTGCTGCTGTAGAATCCTAGGCATATGCTACTAAAGCTTCCACATCATATTTTGTGTTGTGAAAGTACATGTCTGCTTCCCTCACTCAACCAGGAGCTTCCTGAGAACAAGGGATTGTGTCTTGTTCACCTTTACATCCGTATCCACCTAGCATAGTACCTAACATGTAGCTAATTCAACAAACATACACTTACTGAATAAAATGTTTATTGATCACTTAATTTACATCCTGTGTAGTTTTATTTTAAAAGAGTGATCTAGATGCAATTGTATTGCTAGATTGAAGATGGGAGATGCAGGGAGACCAGTTATATGTGTGTGTGTGTTTTTTTTTTTTTTGAGGCAGCTCATTTGTTTAAAAAACAGTAGAGGGTAGATTCCTGGAAAATTGATAAAGAAAAAAAGGTAGGGCTTCATGACTGGCTACTATGTGTAAGAGAGAAGGAAGAGGTAAAGATAATAAAGATTTAAGATAATATGACAAATAACAGGAAAGTGACCCTTGAAAAATAAGGTTACTTTCAGGTAAACATGCTTTTTCTAATTAGGTCCGACCTCCTGGTGTTAGTATTTGCCTCACCCCAACTCTACTCAAAAGATGAACACTTTGTTCCTGTTCAGTTTACTGGAACAAAGCTTAAGATACATGTGGTTCTCATTTTCATATCTGATCAGGAGTTTAGATATGAAATAGAAATAGTTCAACCACGCTGACTACAATTTCCTATCAAGGGAAGGTATGCAGTGCATAGGTTTTTGAGTAGAATATATAAAGCCTGTTTCTGCTTTTGGGAATTACAACTGAAGTGTTATACCAAGCAGATGCACTGGGGTGCGCTACTATGTAGCAGAGCCTAGCTGTGCATCACAGCTCTTAACTTTAAAACTCCAGAGAATTTGATGAGAGAGGGATCCACAAGAACATGACAAATGATGAGAGTTCAAACCTTAAGAGAAAAATGGGCTTATTGGTAAGTGACCTTTCTTTTCCTTTATTTACTGCTGTTACTTATTTATTAAAACAGTAAGCCTCTTATTTTCATATGTAGCTGTGAAGCGGAATACAAAAATCAATTTTATATGTATTGTAGAATTCAGGAGACATATTGGTATCCATGCAAAAATCATAGGAAGTATGTATAAAGCTTGATTTTGAACAAAATCTGTAAGGGAATTTTATTTTACTTCAGACTGTGTTGTAGATTTATTTAGATAGCTTAAATGTAATGCAGGTTAAGAAATATATATGTAGATTTTAAAAGTTAAAATAAAGAATAGTGACTTATGTGGAAATACATAATTTCACTCAGTTACCAGAAGGTGGCACACCAGATTCTTCTTAAATACACAAAGAAGAGGAATAATATTAATAGGAATATAAAATAAGCTGCATTTAAAGACATTTTAATGTATTTTTAAGCAAAGAAATAATATAATTGTTATTTGCTTGGTGAAACTTAATTCTAAAACATGATAAATATGAATTTAACCTATTATAGCTTATCATTCAACAATAATTTTTATGCGTATTACATTTTAAAAGTAGACTTTGAAATAGTCTTGTCATTAAGGAGATGCTGTTTTGAATTTATCATTCTAAAACAGAAATAAAATAATTGCTACCTATCTTTTTTCATAGGAGGTCATTAGATTTAGAATAACATTTTGGATAAGGTCTTTGTCAAGGTCTTTCTAAAGATACTATTAGACTATGACTTTGGTTTAGTTATGACTTTAATAATGCAATAGTGATTGTGAGATGACCCAGAAAAAACCATGACATTTTGTTTTGAAGAAAATGTTAGATAAGGCTAATGTTTACTTTCTATATGCTAATAACAACATAATGAAATAAATGGAAATAAATTTTGTGTTAGAGCTGCTCAAACATCTGCCAGCTTAGTTTAATTTTTTAAGAGAGTTGATTGTCAACAGCATATTCTGCAGTGCTTCTGTAGTAGTCTCTATTTTTAAAACTGTATTCCTGAAGCAATACCAGAAGTATGTTTGTCCAACGTTACGTTTTGTATTAGCCCCAAAGAGCTAGATACATGACAGAACTTCACAAAAACCAAATCTTCCGATTAGGAGACAGTACATCTATTTATATGTTTGTATTAATTACAAGCAGTATGAAAATAAGAAAATTGGTAGTAAATGAACCTAGAAGAACATTAGCCATCTGTTCTCTGAAAGCTTGTAATGTGTGTCATTTGCTTTCAGGTTTTTATGGCAAAGTAGTATATCAGCAAAGAATTGACCTTTAGGCTTAAAAAGCTAGAAAATGACAAGTCATCCAAGGGCTGAGTATATATTTACTGGAAAAGTGTTTCCTTGTGTTCAAATTTGGCTAGTTTAGTCTCTTAGATCAGCTGCCAATAAATGTTGTACTTAATGTCAATCTTTATTCCAGACTTTCTGAAACATAAAGAGAGCTTATAAAAACAAATAGAATCTTATGGCTTTCTAGTTAAGGGTTTTCTTTAAAAGTTCATTTACATAGTTTTAAATTGTTCTGTGTGGTCTAAACTGCTGAAGATTTATTAATATGGTTTATTAATTTACAGCAGAAATATTTTCAGGGTATGCTTTGGAAAATTTGAACTAAATACAATAAAGCCACAATTAACCAGATTTTTTTTTTTTTTTTTTTTTTTGCACTCCACTTTCAGGAGACGGAGGCAATTGTCTTTAAAACAAGCCGATTTCAAGGATATATTCAAAAAATCAACATCAGGGTATGTCCAAGGGTCTGCATTTTCCTCTACCTTTTTTTTTACAATGAGAATTTGTTTTCATAAAAGACCCTGAGATACTATAAGATATGCAGATATCAAGTAAAGTTTTAATAATGTTTAGAATACTGTGTTTATTATGAAAAATATATTTAAAAATACCACGTATCACTATATTGTGCTTTATATTTTCCAACATGCTTTCACAAACATTAAGTTCATTTGATTTTCATAACATTGCTGTGAGATGGGCAAGGAAAGTAGGATTTTCCCTGTTTTACGGATGAGGGAAGATAACACGGGAGGTCATAAAACTAATTAGCGACAGAGCTGCAGCCGAGCCACAGGTGCCTAACTCTGTGTTCTTCTGCGTTCTTCCTCATGCAAAAAGTTTGAAACAAGTTTTTAACTTTTTAATCTGTATTGCAAAATCAGTATAATGTATACTACATTTGTTTTCTAATTGCTGTACCTCACAGTTTCCCACTTTGCATCTGTCTGTTTGTCGGCTTCTGTGCCTGTCTGTCTGCCAGCTGGAGACCTTGCTTTCAGACTCTCTCAGACCTGGAAGGATCTGGAGTGTGGGAGAACAAGATAATGGCTGTGCAGTTCACTGTGACAACTGTTGGTCAGAAGCCAGTGCTGATATGCAAAGGAAGGTCAGGGACTGAGAAGAAAACAGAATCTTCTGATAGCTGGGGTATCTTGAGCCGAGGGGTTAGCAACCTTGACTTTAAAGTAGTGTTTCTTCGGTAGTTTAGTAGACCTGACATGATAATCAGCTGCAGTACTTGTCTAAAACGCAGAGTGCTGGATCCTACCTCCAAACTTCTACATTTTATATATTCACCCCAGGTGATTCTTAGGCACACTAATGTTTGAGAGCATCTGCCTTAAAGACACAGAACTTTTTTTCTTGGTATATGTATTGGTATATGTATTACAGCATAATGAAAAGAGCCACTTTTCTCTCAGCAACGTCTGTGTTCCATGTCAAAGCATATCAACCAGGGAAGTAGGGTGCGAGGGGCAGGCAAAGGTGAGGAATGACAGATCTTATTTGCACACGTTGCTGTATCTACATTTGAAGCATGTCACAATAGCTATTGTGCGTTATGGTGACTGTGAGATAGTTTAAAAAGGTTCGTGCCTGTTTTAGCCATGAAGAGCAGAAAGATTTCTATCAAGGGGTGGAAAATAAGTAGATTTTGATATTGTAATAGTTAAATTCTCCCAGTTTTTTTGCTTTCAAAAAAACTGTCTAGAAAATTAGGCTATCCATGGTTCTGGATAGTTAAGGCCTTACTGTAGCAATGTAATTATGCTCACTTGTGTTTCATATGTGAATATCCAGTCTGCTCAATTAGATCGTAAGGACCTTGTGGCCAGGGAACATATGTTCTTTTGTATATTTGTGACATCTAGCAAAATCATAAGTTCTCGATACTTATTGATGATTGAACTAATTTAGCATGCACCTCCTCTCTAGGGGTTGTGGGTTAGGCATAGTGAGTTGATTGATTTTGGTATTTGTGAACTTCAAGGAGTTTATCTTACACTGTCAATCATAGCTAATATACTGAGGAAGCCTCAGTTGAAACAAATACATTTTAGTTGGAAAAGGAGAAAGCAGGGTCCTAATTAGTAAATTTGCTAATGCTTTCTCCCTGGTTAGAGCATAAGCTTAAATTCAGTCTTACTGCCTCTTCACCCTTTTTGGAATACATGTTATGTTGTTCTATGCTTTACAAATCTGAATCTTAAAAATTGGTATTTCTGGAAACTCCTGAACATAAATATTTTTGCTTAAAGTCTGAACAGTATCAGAGGAATTTAAACAAAATGGCCAGACCCTGTAGTGGAAGACTCATAAAAATGCTCAACAGTTCATTTGACTTAGATCAAGCTGAATAAGGAATGAATGAATAAATATATGCTAGCTAAGGGGAAAATGTATTTTACTCAAATGTTATGAGCTTCAGAATTCCATGAGAAATAACTGATTATTTAAAATATATATTTGCTTTTAAAGTCATGAAGTGGTTCTGAAGTTATTAGTTGAAGTAGACAGACATGGAAAGGCAGTCAGGAAACTCAAGTTTAAATTGCCTTTAGCTTAAATCTAGGCTCAATCTAGAGGATGAATTCTGCTTTTACTCAAAATTGCATTTACTTGAGTTAGTAATAGGACATGTGATAAAGGAAATGAAATGGTTTCCCTTTCAGATAACCATTGCATCCAAATAAAAAAGTTAGACATAATGCCAAAAAAGTACTGTGGTTAGATCATAACATACAAACACTTTATATAACTTGCTAATGGTGTTTTACATCATAGGATTTTAATTGAATTGCTGTTTGCAGGCATAGCAATTTTAAATTACACACTTTTCATCTAGATTCTATAATTTAGACTTAACACCATACACTTCTCATCTTTTAGCATAACTATTTCTCTACCTTCTACTTGTTTTGTAGAACTTAAAATCACCAAAGACGCAAATTTTAAATTAGAAAGTGAGAAGGATCTGGAAATAGTCATGAAAATAGAGGTATTGACCAGGTTCCTAGGTCTCTTCGATACTGCCATAGTTGGCAAATAACGTGACTATAAAGTATACTCTTAAGAAAACTGTTGAGTTTTATGTGATGGCAATGGTGACAAGGTTCAAGTTTAAAATTGAGTCCTTTTTTTTTTTTGAAGTGTAAGATTTTCTCCTTCATCATTCGGTTAAAACCTTTTATTTTTAGGCAACAATAGTTTCTGTGGCGAGATATATGTATATATGAAATTCAAAGTTTTAATGATTAGGCCTGGGAAATGGTGAAAAATTAAAGCAATTAAATATAAAGGGCCTTTATTCATGGAAAATTTAAATAGTGTTGTATAATCTCAATGAGTCATTAGGATTAGATTTCCATAAAAGTGCCACTGGTTACCAAAATGTTATTTTGATTATTCTATAATAAGTATTTGTAGCCAAGATTTACAATTAAGGAAAGGAAGAGATTGGACAACCAGATAATCTTTTAACTTCATTTTTGGTTATAACACAGTGCACATGTGAATGTTATAATAACTCTTTAGATATCAATATAATATTTTCAAGGTAGTAGTACTATTTCATTAAATTGGAATGTTGAAGAAAATATACTAAAGATATTTCAGAAACTCATATTTTTATAAAAGTATAAGTATTTCTGAAATAATATAGAATATAACAAATGTTGAATTTGTTTAACTGGCATGCCTTTTGAGATTTGGTATGTGATGTGCTCATCATTGAAAAGTTTTTCAACCATCATAAATAAATGTTATTACAAGTTGTTTACTCTTACCAAAACAGTATAGGATTTACAAATATAAAGATTGTGGTATTACCTACATTGTCATCATGCAACTTTGGTAGACTTGCTTCTATATTTGATGCTACCTAAATTAAAACAAAGTAGTGAAACTATTTGAAAAGCTTTATATGAGTGTATTTTTTACTTGCCAGAGACACATTCTTAACTGTTCCAGTAGAGCCATATTCTTAACTGTCTGGTTGGATTGTACATTTTAAATGACTTTTTATTTTGATAAGTTTACAGCTTTAATGTATGGAACATCAGAAAAGCTAACAATGGCTTGACTGTTTATTTACCCAAAGTAATTTGAGGAGATACTTAGAAAGTTGCTGAGAGATGACTAAATAGATAAATGATCATTATGTGAGGTGAGCACAGAGATTTTTCATTTGACAATTTATTTTATTTAAGAAACAATATATTCTAGATATTTTCCTTCAACATATACCCATTTTAACAGGATAATGTATCTATATATTTTTCATTTTAAGGACTTTATAGCCCAAAATGATCAAATTAACAGATCAGTATTTCTCTTATCTAAACTTTGCTTTTAGTAACAGTAGATTTAACAACAATATTTTAAAAAACCTTCTAGGATATATCCTGACTTCAGCATATAATCCTGATTTAATCACTCCTCTCCTTATAAACTTCCCTTTCAATTTATTCAACAAATACTTATTGATTGCTTTCCAGTGTGTGAGGAATGGTGCTCAATTAGGAAGACACAAAGATTCAAAGATTCCTTCTTGAAGGACAAGTAGGTATTTGGGGAGAGCATCTCAGGCAGATGAAGTAACGTGACTGTAGCACAGGTGTGGTAACAGCATGGCCTCTTTTTGGAGCATTGGATACTTTTACTCCTATTCGGTGATGATAAATGATCTATCTATATTGCTTTTTTCAAACAATTTAAAACTGGTAATATAAAATCAGGTATGTAAATATTATACATTTGAAAATCATTGATTTCCACTACCACCACCCCCAACCTACACAAGCACCTTGGTTTGGAGTTTGAATACTTTGAAGCACTGAAGGGTAGAAAAAAAAGCCATAAAGAATACACACACTGCCAGAAAACAAAAGAAAGAAGGAAGGCCAAGAACTTCTGAATTTCTCATTCAGTGTTACTCCTTTTTTCAGCTTTAGTGAGAGTAAGGGCAGTCAGAATCTGTGGATCACTGGGTCCCCAACAACTGGACTTTTGTTCTCTGCTCAGTCACTGTGTATTTTTGCCTACCCACCCCAACTCCTGTCTTAGCCCCATACCATCTTTCATTTGACCCCTAGCTATAAAAGGTATTGCATAAATATCAGCAATTCCTACCATTCTGGCTTTCCTTTCACCTTCCAGCCAGTCATTACCATCCTTGGCCCTACTGTCTTCTCCTTTGGTACCCTTACTAGTATTCCTACCTTTTCAGCATACCAGCTCATCATATTGTTCTCTCCCTGCCCAACTTAGTACCCTTCTTAGCCTATGGAAATGTTAAAGATGGGAAGAATACTGCCCTTCACATTACTTATGCCACCATGGCATGAAGAATTCTCTATACATGTACATGAGTATCTGCCTGTACAATAATTGTTTGTATTGTTTGATGATTTTGACTCATTTGTATTGCTTGGTGTCTTTTGGCTTGTGGTACTGTATCAATACAAGGCATAGCCATAGCTACAATAGTGTATGTCTTTGTAGATCCTTTACTGGGCTGTAAGGATCCACACAGTTCTAGTAAGGGAAATTCCAACATAGAACTTTCCAATGTAGTTGTCTTTGAGAAACATCTTGGATTTTCCATTTTGATTGTGGCAAGGCCATATAGCTGAGTATCTGGTAAGAAATTTTTAATGTATTTGGTAGTTAATTTCCTGAAACAAATAAAGCGCACACACACAAGTGTATATAGCCATGCATGTTCTGTTTCCTACAAGAAGGAGCCCTTGATGTATTAAGAATTTTTCTCTGCTGTCCAGAATTTTTTATGTGCTTTAAAGGGTTTAACAGTCCTACTTGGTTGCCATCCAAGTACTTTTACTGATTGGTAGAACATAAACAACGCACACAGTTTGGCATGATCTGCAGTCTTGTCTGAGCAATGAGAATAACATTGATATTTTAGATTAGCTGAAGAGACATTGTCAGGACTGAAAAGATTACACAGTGCCTGCTGTACCTATCACAGGATTAACAAAAACTTGCAAGAAAAAGGTAGGTCAGTTCTTAGGGAACATCAGGAAAAAAATGGAGAGAGAGAAATTATATGCATGATATATTAGTTGTTTGGTTAGGTGGTACTGGTGACAAACTGTAGCAATCAGTCAGCAAATTAAATGTTACTATAAAGATATTTAGGAACATTTACATTGAAAAAAATCAGATTACTTGGCTGTATATTTCATTTTTCTGCCATACTATGACTACCTTAAGTTGTGCTTACCTTTTTCTCCCTGAACGTTCTTAAAAACCTTCTGAAATTAAGATTTTGGAAATGGTTGTTTATGCGCACTTTTGCTTTTTTGGTGTTTCTCTCCCACTTCTATCTTTCAGTATACATATAATTGGAGGAGTAATTTTTTTGTAATCCTCATTTCTTTAGAATATTTTGAGACATTTATAGAATATAGTTCACTTAAAATAGAAACATACACCTTGTGGAATGGTCTCATTGAGAAGAGGGACAGTAGAGATTTTGGAGAGGGTGTCCTGGATTAGGAGATTGAAACTTGGTTTCTAGTTCCAGTTCTGCTGCTAGCTAGCGATATGACATTGGACAAATTAACTTCTCTGGGTTTCAATTTTTTCATCTATAGAATGAAAGTACTGAGCAAAATGATTTCAAAGAATTTTTTTTTTTCCCACCCAAATCTTCTCTTTCTGTCTTGGGAGCCAGGGAATTCTGTGTTGTACGATTCAGCCAAGAATGACTCTTTTTGTGGCCTTGGCCAAGACCCATCATTGTTCTTTGTTTATTACATCTCTGAAATATGCATTTCACAGGTATTTTTAAGTGATTAGTTAATGTTCCTAAAATGCTTTGAAGAGCTTTTGTGTATGTTGTCTTTCTATCCTGTTTTATGCAGTTGTCCATAATAGAAACCAAGTGTTCTGTAAATAAAATTAGTGTTTGCTATGAAGTGACTGAGGCTTTTTGACATTTATCAGTCTAGTCTAAATATTAAAGAAGTGGGACACTGAGCCTGCATAAAATTATATGTAAAATACATGTTCAATCATTGTCATTCTTTGATTTTGTAGTGAAAACATTTTTAGTTCTGGAATGTAATGGTAATTATAATTATATTTTATGGTTACTACTGGAGTCTTCCCAGGGTAGTAAAATCTAATTAATTTGGATTCTGCTAATTTGTAATTGGGTGATTTTAACTGGCTAAAGTTTATTTCTAAACAATGTCTGAGGAATAGTGTTGTTAAGCAAATTAATAGTGTAAAGTATTATCCATGGACCATATTTCTACTTAAAGGAATTATTTTTAAAGACTTTGGCATAATAGTTGTTTGCTCATGAGTGATAATTACCAATGACTTAATAATTTATTAAAGGAAAAGTGAGAACTGAATATAAATAAATGCTCACCATCAGATATAATGCTTTCAGGCTTTTGGGGGCTTTAAGAGTGCTGAGGATGGGATGCAGGGAATCAGTTTTTTTCACTTTGAACAAATATTAAAATTATTGGAGTGCCACAAAAACTAGTATTAAACGTTAAGTTTATGAAAAGACTAGACTAAAAATTGATATAGAAGATTCATGGTATTGGTTAGTTTCTTTGGAGCCTAATGAGATTAGACAAGAACTATGTTGATTTCTGAATCACTTATTGTTCACAGAAGAATGATAACTTGAACCTGTACAATAAAGTGATTTTCACCTGTTTGTGGTAGTTACTTTCTTAAAATCTTGGAAACCTATGTTAACCTTGCCTGTTTTCCACTCATAAATTTTGAGCAATTTTCATAGACAGATAAACTGCTAGAAACACTTTGCTACATGTTTTTACACTGGTTTGGGGGGTCTTTCTCCTCAGAAGCTGAAGTCACATTTGCAATTACTGCTTTGTAAAGTTTTCATAAGCTGGAATGTGGTTGAATCTCCTTTCTAAAACATTGTCTCATTCCTACATACAGCTAATGTATAACTGTTTTATGTTATATATTTTTAAATGTTTGCAAATGCTTCAGAATTTAAAAATGGGTTTGAAACTCACTCTGGAATGGGACATTCCAAACTTGATGTATGCATACATGTATGTGTGTGTGTTTCCATGTGCATGTATGTATGTATTTTTCCTTCTTTGGATTTCAAACAAGTTGCCACTGACGATTGTACCTGTGGCCCCTTTGCTCTATAACCATTAAGGATTATTACATGAAGCCTTCTAAGGTAAAATATTGACTGTGGTTTATTTGTATTAGTAGCAGGGTTTTTTTTTAAACTTCGAAATATATTTGGCCACTAAGGTATTGATAAGTACTCTTTTCTCCTATTCCTTTGAAGATTTCTATGAGATAGTTTTGCATGTGGGCACTGAGAGGAATTGGAAATATAATTTAACCCTTTAAGTTACTTGACTTGGTTTTTTGGGGTTGTGCGTTTGATAGATTGAATAAAAATTGTATGTGAGGTAGTGATGGCTGACGTCAATTAAATATTTATAAAGTTCATACATTACTGATCAATGTTTCCAACTAGGCTTTCTCTCTCCATATATGTATGTATGTATATACTTCATATGCATATATGTTTTGTGCTTCACAGGAAAATACTGATTTGTCTTTTTTCCTTGATATTGATCTGTATGTTAAAAGGAAGGTACTTGTGATTATCTTAGCTGATTTCATGCTGTATTTCTGGTATATCAAATTATGCATTTTGGAATTTTTGAAAAGTTTCTTATTATAAAAACATTCACCTGTGCTTTTTAAATACAAGTGAAAAAGCCTTGTAAGGGACTAAATCTCAATCTTTAAAAACTAGAAATAGTTTAGAAAGAGTATCGGAAAGCCAACTATTTAAGTTGGAAGCATGAGTTTATTGTTTAGATACAGACTTGAAAGTAAATATGGTCTCTTTATAACTACAGTAATTTTTTAAAAAAGATAGTAGCTTTTGTTGCAATGGTGGTCTGCCTTTACTAAGCTTGCATTGCTATAGACAGATAATTCTGTTTTTAGGTAGAAGTAAAGGGTGCTATGAAGGTAGCTATTTAATGATGGGGATTTGCCTACATCGGACATAAAATTCTTCAGCCTGTAAATAAAGAGTTCTGCATAATACCAGTTTAATCTATTTTCACTTTTTAGAATCGTGTAGAAAATTTGTGACTTTGTTTTGGTGCTTTAAGCAGAAGCTTAAAATACCCAGTCACTTTCCGGGCATTTACAATACTATTTTCTGACAGTATTATAAAACAATGTAGATGAACCCTTTATTTGCCATTGCTTTCACGGAATACCTCAAGCTGCCTTAGACAGTAGCTTCAATTTCTGAACCTCTTCAACATTCGCTAATCCCTAGAGGTTACTGGACCCACTGCTGAGCTTTGGAGTGGTCCCTGCTGGACACCTGCTTGACCAGCAGCATTGGTCTTTCCTCTAGGCAATTTGTGAGCTGTTTGGGGTTGGGGAGGGAGGGAGGGGAGGAGTGAGGGGGGTGAACAAGAGGGGAAAGGGGGAGAAGAAGGGGAGGGCAGCATTGAATTAGATTGTTGATAGCGTCCCTCTGAGGACTGCTATTAAGAGCATGCTACTCTGTACTACTCTGCTGCAGAAGACAGAGTGATATTCGTGTTACCACAGCATGTTGTAAATGTATGAGATTTTGCTCATCCCGGCTCGGAAATAAGACTAGGGAAAGGAGAGCAACTTGAATCAGAAGCTACTAGAAGAGCATGCAGAGTTCTGCAGCAGTTTATATTTGTTCTTACATTTTGCCTTCTCCTAAACTGGATAACAGAGGGACTGGCATTTTTTAAATGGGCTTTTCCCATAATGGCATTCTTGTATTGTGTGGCCAGAGCTTGCACAGGAGGAAAGCAGGCTGCCGAATTTAGTCACTGATCTCTATTAGCTGTGGCCTAAGGCTATGCTGAGGTTTATATCCCATTTGTATTGTTGCAGCTCAAAAGAAGAATGTTCAGAGGATGACAAGTGTATTCTGAGTAGGTATGTTGTTTCATTTTCATATGAAACCCATCTGTTTTTTTCCTGCTACTATTGGTCAGAAATCAGGTTAATAGGTGCAGAATATAGTACAGTGCTGCAGTATCCCTGTTAAGGTAGAACAATGGTATTGCAAGCTTTTTTTTTAAAAAAAAAAAAAACCCTAGCCGTTTTTATTAAATAAAGCTGCATTGTATGGTATGCACAGTGCAGTCTTAAAAAAATATACTGCAGTCAACGCTTTTCTAACGAGGTGGCACTATTGTTGAGTTGGAACGATAGAATCATCATATTGCTTTAGGGGACAGGAGGATTTAAAGGAGGTACCTTGCAGCCCTATTTTACAGATTGGAAGCATCGGTTTAAGGGCACTGGCAGAATCGTTTGCTTGTTCTCGGAGGCAGCCACTGCTGTGTCAGTACAGTGTGGAATGGAAGTCCTAGTTGGTAGTCTGTTATGGAAACGCTGTTTACTGTTATTGTAGTACCGTGGTGACAACATGCCATTGAAATGGAAAACGAGCTCTCCTGCTATCTGGAAATTCCCAGTTCCTGTGCTTAAAACATCCAGGTCAACTCCACTTTCTCCAGCATACATGTAAGTGAGAGAAAATAGGATATTAAAGTGGGATTTCATTCATGAATCTACCTTGTGGCAAAACGGGGGAAAATCCCCAAACAGCAACATCCAAAATCCACAAGATTAAAAACCTCAAGCTTGCTTACATTTAAAGATGTTGGCATGCACACATTTTGTCATTTTTTTGTTTTCCTAGAGTTTATGTTTGTGCTCATTTCAAGTGTTTAATGATAATGTAATTACTAACATGAAAGCACAAAGATATAGCTAAGGAATTGTATAAGGATAAACTTTAGTCTTTAAGATTGGTTGAATTTTTTTTTGGAATTTTTGTATATATAAAATACTTAAGATGACCTCTTTTGTGTAATGGCATAAAAAACTGCCGATGATTGGTGGTAGTGTGTTAAATATGGAAATGCCTTCTATACTATTTTTTGATGAATTTGAAACGTTCATAGTTAACATTGATCAGAAAATGTCTTTTAATCAAGACGTTTATACTTTGGCTGTGCATGAATATTAATAAGTTTGATATTACATCTTTTTCAATTTTATCATTCAAGTTCTGAAGTATAAATTTGAATTTGTACAAATTATACTTCCATGAGCAGTTATTTATATACAAGGTGTTAAAAGAGTATTCTACAAATGTCTGTTTTAGAAATGTATTTTAAGCAAATATATTCTGAAATGCATTGGGAAGTCTTTCCAGAATTTTTGAAATTAAAAAAAATTTTTGCAATGTTGCTTTAAAAATAAAATCTAGGAGATATAATAAAATGTTCTTTTAAAGTATTGTTGATGACCCTTTTTTTTTTTTTTTTTTTTTTTGGTAGAGGAAAGCTCTACCAAAACCAGTATTAGTACAAGAAAAGCTTTTGAATAAGAAAAATGTCTTAACTATGAGTGTCCCCTTTATAATATTTTTCGGTAGGAAAGATGTGGAAAATTCCTCCTGCTTCAGGTTAATTGTGTGTTTAGAACTCTGGTGAGTTGCCATTTTGTAACTTAGTTTTTGTTTTTTGTGAGGTTCAGATGCACAGTGATATCTATCTGGTTCTTTGAAAGGCTTTCAGCTGCTGAGGAAGTGTGGTTATGCTCCCAGTCCAAAAGAAGCAATTCGCTGGAAAGTGATGAAAAATGAGGACATTTCGGAGTTAAAACCTGTCATCATTTTATTTTCAGATTATTTTTTTATGTTCCTTCCTTTTTATGCTTCAGGTTATCTTGTGTTTTGGTGTTAAGCTCTTTTACTTATGAAGTAAAAAAAAAATAGACTGTATTTACAAAAAATCAGCTATATTTGTTTTTCAAAAGCTGTGTTTGTCAAAAGCACAAATTAATGGAGGTGACACATTAATGGAGGTGAGAAGTTAATGGGGCTCTTTCAAATAATTTGAGAAAATAGGATGTACTTGCTGACTTTATGAATATTAGCTGGTGAGAAATGACCAAAGATTTACCAAAAGCAACTTTATCGTAAAAACGAAACAAAAAAAAAAACCCCGCTAAAATCAGTAGGTTACGATTAATAACGTTTCTAGTATTCTTACTGTATTTTACTGTCCAAAAGATCCAAATGGCACCTCTTATTGCAGCTGATTTGTCAATTTTTAGAGATGGTTAAATAGATGCCCATATTTTATTAATTCATACTAGCTACAAGCTCAGATGCAACTTAGTACAACATTTTTAATGAATCCCTTTCTTTCTTTTAAATACTCACCTCTTTGACCTGACATGCAAAATATCACAGATCTTGCATGTTGACTGTTGGTTGTTGGTAGTACATATAGGTAGAATGGAAAATATATTAATATTTGATATTAAGTAAATATACACAGAGAGAAAATATGTTAAATATAGGAAGACTAGCTCGTGGAGTTTAAATCACGTTTTAAAATAAATTGTTTAGTTTTTGACTATTTTAGATCAGAGTTCATTGGCTCAGTTGGCTAGAAATAAAAACATCATGTTTAACATGTTGTTGTCTTCAGTACTTCTTTATATTCCACAATACTTCTACATACAAAATGATACTCATGTTTAGCACAATTTCACTCTCAAAAATTATAAAGATGAAGTTAGATTACTGAGTCAAGAAACATTATATTTCCTCTCACAATTGTTTGGCTAGCAAGCATAGGTTAAATTGAAATGGAATAATTAAATTCTGACTCCTTGATAAATTGTGATGTATCAATATTAGAAATTTACCCATAAAATCATGTATAAGCATTTAAAGTAATATTTCCAATACAGACTTCTTCACAGTTGATATAGGATCTTTTTGTATGTATGGTTGTGTAGCATCAGTACTGGTTTGTAATGTTTTATCATTATTTACTGTGCTTTGTCAAATACACATTATGTGGTTTTCCTTAAAGACTTGGGTACTTTTTCGAAGACTGAAATTTCAATGTAAAATATTCTTGGTTGCAGTAAAATGCGTTGTAGTAATTGAGCAAGTGTGGGAAAAATACAAAGGCTCTTTTCGGTCTCTTTCTAAATCCAGCATAGGTGCTGCTTAGCTGTAGCTCTTCCATTGATGCTGCAGATAGGGCAGTGTTGCTACGCTAGCGGAAGCTTTAAGAGAGAACATTTTACTTACTGCATACATTGAACAGAAAGGCTATGTTATTTTTTCCTTGTGGGTTTAAAGTCCAAGTTTCTTTTGTTTCTGCTTGTTTAGAATTTGAATGACAGTTGAAATTTCCCAGTGTTATTAAGACTTCTTGATGATAAAGACTACAGTATTTATGGCAATATTAAGGAAAATAGTTTCTTATATAGATAGCATAAAACACTTTTTAAGTTGTATTATAATGTGTTATTGGAAACATGGAATATCTTACAGACAAAAGATTTTGGAAAATAGTACTTTAGCCTCTGGGTAGATTGATGAACAAATATTTAGTCTTTATTGGGTAGATACAGTCTTCCTTCAGCTTCAGATGTGAACAGGGTGGTGTCTCATGCATGTGGATTTCTGAAGGGATTTTCTTGATAGAAATCGAGTGTTTGGTGACATGTGTTTGCTTTGCACACTGTTCAACAGTAGGCTGAAGTTCAACCTTAGCCTGAGGGAGGATGTCCTGGTCAGTGTAAACTGCATTAGTAAAGACTCTGCTCCTGACAGGTGCCAACCATATAAATTATCCTGTCATTTTGCTGAAATTAATAAAGATGAAAGGGTAATCACATCTAAGTGGCTTTCTGGTATTTAGGTATTCATTGTTTCAAAACAGCAAATGGTTCCTTCAGGCTAATGTTATAGGGCAAATGCATTGTTAGAGTATAAGGGCACACTGAAATAGAACAGAATTAGCACTCGTGAACCTTTTATCTTTTCTTCCCAAGCAGCAAGTTTTGACAATGTCAGTATGGCAAGGAGGAGGAAGACAATTAGGTAAGAATTAACCAGTGCAACAGGGAATTCTAGCGGGACAGACACTGTGTGATTTTTTTCCTTAGAATTTTACCTTTCTCAAGCTAAAAGGTGATAAATGTTAGTGAACTGAACTTGTCCTCCTTTATCCCTGGCACTTACATTCAAATAGCTTGCTGTGTACAATTATTTTGTTTACTAAGTAAAATATATTTTCTAGTAAATGCCAATAGCACACCATTTTATAGCAATTGCATTCTATCATTTGGAATAAATAAAATTCAATAAAATAAAATTCAGCACCTAGATTTCTGGAGAGAAAAATTGTGCATACTGTATAAATGCTCCTCGTTTGTGGGTGATTGAAAGGAGAAACATAACAAAAGTATACTTTTTCCAAATTTGACATGTTTTCTATCCCCTAAGATTATCTTTTTTCTAATTTAGTGAATAAATTAAAACTTGTGGTTTGAGAAATCTTTCTTATCTAGTAAAATACTTCTTAAATTGATAATCTTAAATTAGAAAAGAATGCTCTGTTAGTTGCTTTCACAATTACCATATACATAAACTTTTACTTGTTTCTGTCTGCCTAATTCGTTTTTCCTACACATGCACAATCTAACAAAATTATGTGGAGGAATAACGTAACTAACACATATGAGCAATCTCGTATCAGTCTGCAACTTTCGTGTCATTTTCTTTGGGAATCTGCATTGTCTGAGCTTGCAGAAGGACTAGCTTATCATTTATTAATGGAAAACCATAGAGATAGAAGTGAACGTAGGGATCATTTGGAGAGTCCAAACTCCCTTTAATGTAGGAATCCCTTCTGTGACACCTCTGGAAAATGGTGATCCATGTCTTCCTTGAACACTGCCAGTGACAAAGAGCTCATTACCTCACCAAGACAGCACTTTTCATTCATGGACAGCTCTTCCCAGCATTGAGCAAAATAAATTCTTTTATCTTTTATCTCCTGATCCCAGTGTGGCCTTATGGAGCTATATAGAAAAAATGTATTTTCTCTATAATGTCCAAGTATGGAAATCTTCTCATGAGACATAGTTTCCAGACCCTTCACTCTCCTAGTTGTCCTCACCTGGATGGTTTTTCCATGTTAATCTTTATACAAGATACTACACCTGAATGTGATGCTCCTTATGGAGTTCGACTGGAAGATAACTCTCTCCTTTTAAACAGATGTTCTGCTTGTCTTGAAAAGCCTGGAATTATATTATTTTTTAATTATAGGATTCACACTGACCTCTAGTGAATTTAGCGTTTGCAGACTTCCTTTTTGGAGGTTTATGATTGAATTGCTTACCCTGCTTGTCAGTGTTTATTCTTTTAGCTATGTCAGATCTTTTAGTATTAGGAAGCCTGGCATGTGAAAGTGAAATTAAAATTTTGTTTTAAAGCCTATTGTGTATGTTTTTAAAAAGACTTCTTGAAACCATTTAATGTAACTGAAAAATATTGCACACAAGACACTTGCAAGACAGGTAGTGTTTCTGTTGCTTTCAGAAATTTCAAAGATTTTTACTTGTGAATAATTTATCTAGATTCATTGTTTTTATACATAATTGAGTATTGCCTAAACACTTTCTCCAGAGGAAAGAGAGGCCAAATTGCAAATCTCCATACCATCATAGGAAGTTCAGAGTTACTAAGAATTTCATACATTTTACTTGATATTTATAAAATTTAGTTGAAAACTAAGTAGGGCCAAATTCTGGGGAGAGGAAGGGATGAGAAAGAAGTAAGAGGTAGGCAAGTACTTGTGTTACTAACTTTATTACTTGCAGTTAAAGAGTTAAGAATTATAAGCACTGTACATGATTATATTTTAAATTAAAATGGCAGCCACAGTGTGTTGCTTTATTTCCTCAAGACTTTGAGAAAGAGGTGGTATAAACATGAGATTCCTGGGGAATCTGGACATAAAGAAGTTACTAAGTAATCCATTTTTGAAAATGCTCAGTTCTTTTTCGATCATCTTGTATATCAAGTTTATTGCATTCAACAGTTGCTCAACTGTCTATTATGTGCCAGGTGTAACTCTGCTGAGTATTAGGGGTATAAGCCTTGCAGTGATTCAAAATGGTGGTTCCTTGTATTCTGTACTATCTTTATTCATAAACAATGAAATTGCTTAATTTATTTCACTGCTGTGAAAATTTGAACCAAGACAAACAAGTTAAATAACATTCTTTCAGTATTTATGATAGATTTAAGGGCAATGAAAACATCAACAAAGAAAAATGTATCTGGGCTAAATGAGGAGACATGAATTGGAGATAGATACCAGATTTTAAGGTGCACATTGGACAGGATGGAAAATGGAGCAATTTATGTTTAAACTTGCTAGTATTCTTCATTTTGTAATTTTTAAATTTTATTAGTTTTTTATTTCAAAATATTATGGGGGTTCAAATGTTTTTGGTTACGTGTATCAATTTTGTTATGCTCGAGTCAGGGTTATAAGTGTGTCCATCACCTGGATAGTGTTCATTGTACCCTATTAGGTAGATTTTTGCCCTTCCCCTTCCCCCTGCCCCCCTGCTTTATTTCCACTGAGTTTTACTTCCCTCTGTGCACATGTGTACTCATCGTTTAGTTCCAATTTAATAGCGAGTACATGTGGTGTTTTGTTTAAAAAGTAGGCAAAAGACATGAACAGAAGCTTTTAAAAAGAAGATAGACAAATGGCCAATAAACATATGAAAAAATGCTCATCACTAATTATCAGAGAAATGCAAATTAAAACTACAGTGAACTATCACCTTACCCCTCTTAGAATGGCTTTTATTAAAAAGTCAAAAAACAATAGATGCTGGCATGGATGCAGAGAGAAAGGAACACTTTTACACTGTTGGTGGGACTGCAAATTAGTACAACCTCTATGGGAAACAGTATGGAGATTCCTCAAAGAGCTAGTATTCTTTTTAACAAGAAGAATGAAATACCAACTTTATGTTGGACAAGAAATGATTTATTATTTAGGTGCTTTATAGCACATAAGAGTACATATATTACTTTCCAAGTAGCAATGATTTGATTCTAGACTATAAAATGAAATCTTAGTTTAAAATAAAATTGTATTGTGTTTCCAATCATACTGAAATATTTTCACTGGCATAACTTACTATGATGAGGGTATCTGTTGTTTTTACCCATTTTTTTCACATTTATGGTATACTAATACAAGAGCATGCCTAACTTATTGAAGGGTACTTCTTATAATATAGTTCAATGGAGAAATGAAATAACTTATCCTTCAATAATAAAAATATAAGTTAAAAACTTTCAGCACTCCAGGGGCTTGACATTTTAATCTAGCATGTATATCAGATATTGTAAATTTCACGAGATATATTTATTCCAAATTTTTAAAATGTCTGGTTTAGCATAGTTAAATATAATACAGTTGATTTAGTGCTACTATAAAAATACTAAGCACTTTGCGTGATGCCTCCCCAAAAACTCTCTAAGTGTTCATCTTCTCCCTATTTCACACATAAGGACACAGAGTTTCAGAGAGGTTAATTAACTTGCTCAATGTTAAATGTAAAGTTTAATTGAGCCAGAATTCAAATTCAGATCCACCTAATTTCAAAGCTCTTGACTTCTCTAATATATTCTTTTAAATAAAAAATTCTTTAAAAATTTTTGATACAGACTGTTACTCTGTTGCCCAGGCTAGAATGCAGGGGCGTCATCACAGCTTACTACAACCTCTAACTCCTGGGCTCAAGCTATCTTCCTACCTCTCTAATGCTTTTTCATTTTTATAAACTTTTGCTATTCTCATGACATCCATTAATTAGGTAATATCTCACCAGGATTGGAAGAAAATGCAGTATGATAAATGGGAAAAGCTTTTTGGATGGAGTGGTGGTATCGGAAGATGTTGGAGAGCTTTACTTTTATACTGTGAAGTGGTGAAGTTGTAGGAAAATACTGGGGCAATTGTCTTTATTTGCTGGTATGATACTGACATTAACTTCATCGTCTTCTGAAGTTTTTTCATAGTTTCTTGAAGCACTATCCACCATCATTGATTGCCCACCTTTTCCCCACATGGTAATTAGCTACCCATGGACAATGAGGTAGCTGGTGCGGTCATATTAGCACTTTCCAAGTGTACTAACCCTGTCAGTATGTTTATTATTTTCCTGTGGACATTATTGTTCCATTGCTTAGTTGTGTGCAAACAAGTACTCAATGAAAAAAACCTCCATGTATTAGTTTTCTATTACTCCTATGGCAAATTATTGCATACTAATGACCTAAAATGTCACAAATTTATTACAGTTTTTTAGGTCAGAAGTCTGGTACTGGTCACACTGGGTTAAGATCAAAGTGTCAGCATGTCTGAAGCTCTAGAGGAGAATCTGTTTCCTGTTCATTCCCTTCATTGACAAAATTCAGTTTTTTGTGGCCATAGAACCATGGTCCCCATCATCTTGTTGGCTGTAAGCTATGGGACAATTTCAGCTTCTAGAGGCTACCTGCCTTCCTTGGTTTTTGGCCCCCTTCCTCCATCTTCAAAGCCAGCAACAGTAGATTGAATCTTTTTCACATTGCTCTCTGACCCACTCTTCTGCCTTCTTCTACTTCAAGGACTCATGTGATTAGATTGGGCCACCTGGATAAAACAAGACATATCCCACATCAAGGTTCTTAACCTCAATCACATTTGCAAAGTCCCCCTTGCCATGTAATCATGTAGCCACATGTTCCTGGGGTTATGATGTGGACATGTTTTGGAGGCCATTATTCCATCTGCAACATTCTAGTTGAACACAATCATGTTAGGCTTACACAAGCATTGTAAGAAAGCATTTCAATTATCCCAAGTGGTTCTACAAATTTACATTCTTACAACATCTATATGTATTAATCTCTGGGCCAGTAATTTTGTTCTTGAAATTTCTAATAGTTTATTTTTTTCTTTAAGGACCCCCTTCTAATAGTTTAAGCATCACATAGGCAGTTCTAAGCCCTTGCAATAATTATTTCCTGGAAATCTTATTAAAAAGTAGAATTATCTAGTGACAGCATTATAATCTGGAGTTGTGTTGCAAGTATTAAAACAAGTTCTACTGTTAGAACTTTTATTTTGCTCTAATTTTTATAAAATAAGCACAAATGTATTGAATATATTGATTTTTCAAGTATATACAATCATGTAAAATGCAGATATGAGTAAAATCTAATATGTTAGTCACTTAAAAACTTCATTATTTATTTGCCTTCTTAAAATGCGGGTTGTTTTAAGAGGATTTGTGTGGTTCAAGTCTCTTATTAAAAGCTAATAAGCAGTAGTGTCACCTTTTGAATAAAATAATTGAATTTGTTTTATTAGTAAAGTTTGATATAATAAGCAGAAGCATTTGAAATTACTCCATTGGTATCGGAGCTGTTTAAAAAGTACGAAAGTGTGTATAATACAAGAGTGTTGATGTTGATTGCGTTTTATTGCGTTGAAGAATTGAAGACAAAATTTCAAAGATTCTACATTTCTTTCCACTTTCTCAAAACATTTTCAGTTGATTCAAAGAACTGTTTAAAATCATATAAAACATAAAGCCTACCAGACAATGATAGTTAACAACTAGAAGGTCCACACATGTCTCTGAAAAGTAAAATAACACAGGTTGTTGAGAACCTTTAAACAATCTTCAAAATATATTACAGATCAGTGGCATACGACTGTGTGGTTGCTGCCTTGCTAATGCCCTTCCTTCAGTGCTTGGTCTTTGGCAGGTGCAGGGGCAACTGCTGACATTTGAGGTGTTCATTAACATCCATTGAGTGAAATAGAACAATAAAATAACAGGTGAGGACTGTTTATGCTACTCAGTTATTGAGCACTAAACTTGCTTATCCAGCAAGTTACTATAGCCTGAAAAGTGGCATTTTAAACTTGGAGGCGAGTGCAGGAAAGTTGTGATCTCAGATCTGGTTGCCTAACTCTCTACACACTGCTTCCCATTGCAGCAGGTGCACGGGCTTGATTGTGTTTTAGATTTAAAAGGTTTAGATTTAAAAGGTTTAGGAAAATATTGTGTTTTAGAGCACTAAAATTTGGAGAATCAAACAATGTGAGAAGGATAAATTGGAGTGGCAAGTTCAGTCTAGTATATGTAGGCAACTGGGCTAACTTGTTGCTTACACCGTCCCTCTTCCCCTAATCACCTTCTCTTCCTTGTTCCCACATTAAAGTCTCTCACTGTAGGTGTTACTAAAAATTCTAAATGGTCTTTGCTCATCATTTACAAGCTGCCCTGTAACATCTTCTATTTTTCACTTTTTGTTTTTCTTGCTTCAAAAAATATAGAGCTTTTCACTGATCAATGAAATAAAACCTTATCTCATGCAGGCTTGGTTGAATCCATGAGCTGGAAGGAACCTTACAAATCACTCTTGGTCATATACCATTTACCTTGAAAGAGAATGTGATATTAATCTCTGATCACTTTTCCTCCATCTGTGTATATTTGTATTTGATGATTTCACCCAGTCTTAATTTATATCTCTTTTTTAAAGCCCCATTTCGTCAACTGTATTACAAATTGTTAAAGATTAGCTTACTACAATGCATTAAACTAGATTTCTTTTTATTAGATGTGATTACATCAGAGCTTTTCTCTTGTCTGACAGTGAAACATGTTCTTAATTAATAGTTTGATCTAGCTTTAGTTTGGATGGGTCTATGAAATATTTGGAATAGAATTTTGAAAAGTATATGGATAGTCTATATTGTGAATAGATTATCCAGTAGATAATCTTAGCATCACCAAATTGAAGTCATTTTTCATTCATTATGAGCACTTTTCTACAGAGGGGGTGTGCACGCAATCATTTCTGAATGATTCACAACTAAACAAAAGTTCGTGGAACTGGAAACAAAGTTTTGGTCTTAAGTAGACTGAGACCTGGATTATTAGCATATTTTTCATAGAAGTGTTGGTGAAGTATATAGACAGGTACGATTAGAGTGTTTTTTCCAAATGACAAGTTTTGGCTTTCTTTCATATAATTAAAACTGCAGGTTTTTTTTTGAATAGCGGGTATTATTTGATTGTTGCTCAAGCTTTGCAGATAGCCTGATCTGGAACAAATAATCCTTTAAAATAACAGTAAGGAAAGTTGATGTTATTTATTTTTTATTTGGTGCTTATATGCTAAATATGAACTGATACCCTTATGGACTAGGGAACAAAGTATGTAATTTTTTGTTACCATTGTTTATATGAATTATGCCACATGATACTTGTTAGTAGATAATGGTGAGCATTTATTATAATTTTTGTGTCATTTAATCCTTTGGAAAGTAATTGTTTCTTTGACTATGATCTCATAGCAAGCAAGTATCCTGGCTGCTCTTTGTTTTCCTTTCACCTAGTGCAGTGACTGGCATACAGCAGATGCTTAATAAATGTTGAGTGTATCCATGAGATTAGAGAGAGTAGTTTTTAGGTCTTTAGCTCTATGTAGACTGCTTCACTTGAGAGTGTTGAATTTTTTCATTTGATATATGTAATAATCTAATAGAGTAGTCCCCCTTTATCCATAGTTTTGCTTTCCAAGGGTTTAGTACTATCCCCTATTTTAAGCATCCACTGGGGGTCTTGGAATGTATCCCCCATAGATAAGGGAGGACTACTATATATAACAGTTTTATTAGGGAGTAAGTTATGGCCATTTTTTTCTATGAAAAGAATTAATCTAAAATCCAGATTTTGTTCATTGTTGCTGATAAATACCGTGATGCTGGCACAGATTGAAGCAATTTACCAGTGACCAAAACATACATGGTTCATCAAGTTATAATTTGATAAAGATAATAAGGATATTATTTGTTCTAAGATAGCAAATACTTTTAAAGAGTTATTTGACTTTCATTCACATGACCTTTATCATAACAGGGAAATCTATTAGAGACAAATTTATGTTTTGAAGCTAATATGTTTGCACTTAAATAATATTTTTGTGTGTAGGCTTGATAAAAGGAATGGCTGACTAGGAGAAAAGAAAACCTGATTAGGGCTTAGAAGAAATAAAATTAGTGCTAAAGAAATAATCCAAATTTATTTGTATTCTGAATTTTTTATATTTAAAAGAGTTTCACCCTAATTGCAGAGGTTTGGCAGATATTAAATTTAAATTAAATCAATTTTCCTTCTATTAGTATGTTTAAATGAAATGGCTTTTACACATTATTGGATTAGCAATAGACAAAAAGGTATGGCTATAAATATGTAAAAGCAATATATTCTAAAGCAAAACAATTGATAGTTTATAAATAAATTGGGATTTTTGTTTATCCTCTAATCATTAAATATATATTTCTTGTGAGTAATTTGCTGAAATGTGTAATTAGTTAAGGAGGGCTGGGCTAAGAAGCTTTGAATTCAAGAGCCTAGAATTTGTTTTTTGTTTAGCAAGCAGTGAGTTGTTGAATACTTTTGAGCAAGGGAGTGGTTTTCTGAGCTATAAATTCAATGGCAGTGTGTAAAAAATCTATACCATAATTTTTATGAAATTTATAACCTAAAATCCAGGTAAGAGACAATAGAGACCAAAACTATGGCAGAGGCAGTGAGAGTGGAGAGGAAGATTCAGTAGTACTTGACAGTTGGGCAGGAAGCAGGGGTCAAAGATGATCAAAGTATTTTGATGATAGCAATTGTCATTTAGAATCCAAAATATTCTATCTATGGCTCTCTTGAATGTATGACATCAGGATACATTGGAGATTCCTGAAATTTCTGACTGACCAAGCTTCCAGAAATGGGCACTAAGAAATATCTAGTCCAATTCATTTCTATTGAGAGTATTTTTGGCCTATGAAAAGATAGGATTTTGAAGATTTAAAAATGACTATTGCTTCAAGAAATAGCTCATGGAGTAGGGTGAGTGAGGGTAGTAGCATTCAGAGTAGCATTTTCCAGCTAGCTGGGTAAACATAGCACTGTTACCCCCTGCTACTCTCACCTGCCTGGTGACTCTTCTCTCCTGGTGTCTGCTTCTCGCCCTCATTCTGAGAATCAGAAATTATAATGTGGGATGTGAAATACTGGCTTAACTGACTGTATAGAAGGAAAAGAAGAAATGTTTCTCTCTTTTCATTTTATCTCAGATTAAGATATTATAGTACTTCATTACTACTTTAAAATTTATAGATCTACAAAACACATGTACACACAATCTGAAAATGTTCCAATTATCTTATTTTTAAAACTCTCATTGAAATAACTGAGAAATTTGAGTGCTTGATGCCTATTGTGTCATTTTATCAAAATGATATGGTCTGTCTCTACCGTGTGAGCCCTACCCAAGAACACATAATCCTCTTTAAGCCAGAGGCCATGATGTTCCTTAAAAGAAACACTTTACCCCCAAAGAGGCAAACTCCCCAATGATTTATAATTTGTACCTTTGCCCCACCAAATCACCAGTCTGCCTTCCAGGAAAACATTACAAATTTTATTAAGGATTTGTAATATTTTAGGCAATCAAATATAGTCACGGTACAGAAATACTTTCCTCAGATGACTTCTCCCTTAGAAGTACTATGCCATGGACAAACACTTACAAAAGTGTTCTTGTAGAACAATTTTTGTTATTCACATTAGCAGAGTTGTCTGTGGCTAGATTATTAAATTATTTTGTGGTATAGAAAGTGATCTTAGTTAAAATAGTTTTCTAGGCCGGGCGCGGTGGCTCACGCCTGTAATCCTAGCTCTCTGGGAGGCCGAGGCGGGCGGATTGTTTGAGCTCAGGAGTTCGAAACCAACCTGAGCAAGAGTGAGACCCCGTCTCTACTAAAATTAGAAAAAAATTAATTGGACAACTAAAAATATATAGAAAAAATTAGCGAGGCATGGTGGCGCATGTCTGTAGTCCCAGCTACTCGGAAGGCTGAGGCAGGAGGATCGCTTGAGCCCAGGAGTCTGAGGTTGCTGTGAGCTAGGATGACGCCACGGCACTCACTCTAGCCCAGGCAACACACTGAGACTCTGTCTCAAAAAAAAAAAAATAATTTTCTAGGAGTGTAGTAAAATGGTGGATCCTGGTGGCATTTTAGGAGAAAAATCAGGAACCATTTCTGCAGTTAAAGATTATATTTATACTCTTGGAATATGGTAATTGAATGTATAGCTAGGTGAATGGGCTATAAGTGACAGTAAAGACTATTTGCATCTCCTAACAACCTGAGAACTTAAGGGCAGCAATGGATATGTTTCTTTATGGGAATCATAGCACAAGAGGGATAACTTAAAGTCTTATAACAAAGTTTTGTGGGAAAAAAAATGCTTCATGGTGAGGCAGATATGCAGAAAGGGGAAAATAATTTTATTATGAAAAATGATACTTAAATTAGATTCTTTGCCTCCAATACACTCCATATCTGACATGAGCTTGAGAGAACTACCCTAAGAGTTAAGAGCCTGCCTTCTGCTTTTTTTTTGGTATTATCCTCCCCTATCTTAAAAATACTGGCTGTCATATTAAAAACATATGATTGATTTGATACTGAAATTTTTCTACATTCATTGAAGTAATTAGAGATGCCTTTAGGTCACTGCAAAATCAAGGCTGTGATTTGCTATATTTCTTACAGGCTTTGAATGCATAGTCAGTGGGACTCTTAGGGCTGTCAATTATATTTCTTAAAACATGGAATGCAATGGTTATTACTTTGTAAGTTTTACTCTTTGCTTTGTTTCATGTCTCCTTTTAAAAGAGAAATAAACATCCTCATAAGACCCAGTCGTGAATTATTGACTTTGTGAAGTTGAATATAACTGGGAAATTCAGAAAAGGATAGGATTTTCACCACTCGATTAATGATTCTTCTGTTCCCAAATAGATTTGTCTCAGTGATTTCTAATTAGTTTTGAGTTCGTGGAATTTGCCTTTATAACAAACTCTAAAATTGGATAACTTGGATGTCTGAATATTTGATAAACTGAAATTTTAGGCAGGTGCAACCCAATTCTTTCATAACACGCTTTTTGATTTAAATGCACCGTAGCGCAACCGTCATTTCAAAGTTGGTGAGCTACAGATAATGGGAGTAAAATGATACCTCGGTTAACAAATTCTCTGGAAGCAAAGCTCCTTTAAAGAAAGTTGGTCTGGGCATTGAAGTGGTTGGAGCTCCCATTGCAGTTTCTTCATTTGGGGATTGAAGAAGGCAAAGGCAAGCTCACTATCACAGGTATAGAGACTTGGCAATGGGCAGGCCTGGTGCTAGCAGTAGAATAAAGTATCCTTCCAGAGGGCTTATGCTTGGCCAGAGGATTGTAGCTATTTCCTCTGTGCACAGAGAAGGGGACTCTTGACAGTGATGGGAGCACATGCTGTTTCTCCCGACTCATTTCTACATATTACCATCTCCCTACCACCACTACCATGTGTACACTCTCTCACTGTATGTGGCTTCTTAAAGGCAAGGAAGCTTTGACTTTGCTTTTTTGTGTGATAGGTATGGAATCAACATTTAGAAATTCATTCCTTTTTCTAATTATTTTTTAATTATTTCATTAATAATTCATTCTTTCATTTCTACTTCAGGAAATACAATGAATTCTTACATACCCTATCTGTCTACCATCCATCCATCCATCTATCCATCCATCTACCTGTCTACTTACCTATCTACCTATTTGTTTTTAACAAAGTATTATAAGAAATACGAAGAATGAGAAATAATATATAAACAAAGCTTCCTAAATAGAGAACATTTTCATACAAGATGCATGAGACGTGATACAGTTTAATTGGTATATGGATTTTAAAAGATAGAGGGGGACTAAAGTCTTGAAATATGGTAAGTATAGAAAGCAAACATTAATTTTAAAGTTTTTCAAGGATGGGATTGGGATATTCAGTACAAATACTTTTTGGTTTGGCTAATTAACTTTCATCCTGTTATAGTTATCTAGTGGAGTATCATTTGTCATTCCATTTGTCTAGCCCAATTCCCTCATCTGTGTCATAGTGCTATATCTGTGATTGCGATGGTTGGCACTGGAATTCAGAATCTGTTCTTTTAAATGTTGATATCAGTAATGTATAATTCTCCCTAAATTTGATCTGAGTTATATTCTCAGACATGTTACCTTCCTACCCCATATGTGTTGGGAGAATGGCATGAAGAATTTTTAGCATTGGTATTGTTTTTATGGAAATGGAGTGATAAAAGTGGGTCATTTGTAGATTGAATTAATTAAACCAGAAAATTACTTGTCTATAACAGAATGTATCCTCCTCGTATTTATAAACTAAGCATTGAAATGCAATTTGCTTTATGGCCTTTACTGTCTACTATTTTTAATTTTTCAGGCGTGGTATAAATGGGAACAATGTGGGCTCTGGATTCAGATGTGGGTTCAAATCATAATGATCAGACTCGTGGTGAGGCCTTAAACTCTCTGAGCTTCAATTCCCTGTCTTTAAGATGGGATTGTTTTGAGGATTAAGTAGGATACTAGAATGTGCCTGGCACAATGCCTAGTACACAGCAGGTGCTGGGTAAATGATCTTATTCCTATGTTAAAACAGACATCAGCTATTTATTAATGTAATTCTATTTTAAATGTGACAGACATATGCATATAAGAAGCCTGTGTAATAGCTTCTTAGGAAAACCATTTTACAGTATGGCCCTATCACCTTGATTTTTTTCTCTTTTATGGACTTGTATTACTTCAGCAGAAAAGAAAGCCTTGGAAAGATAGAAGCTATTTTATAAAATAGCTCATCTATAACTAAAGATTTGCATTAGCGAAATCATTTCTAGTAGACAATAATTTACTTATATTTATGTCATTACAAAAACTACAAATAACTAACGAAAGCTTTATCTTTCTTGATTCCTTTCAGACAAATACCTCATTAAGGAGATATATTCTCCACAGTTTCTTAAACAGCAATTAATTTATGCCTTATTAAGAGAAGTTACTATGATATTTATAATTTCCTCGTGCAATGATACTGTAAATGACATTTTAGTAGGGGGACAAATCTTTCTATATTTGAAGTTTTAAGTTTTTTTCATTCCATCCATAAAAATGCCATGCTTACTTTATAGACATTAACTTCATGAGTTGGAAATTTTGTTTCTGATTTTTTCAAAACATTTTCCTTCTTTTTAGTATGGAAGAATTGAGTGTGCGCACGTGCACATGTCTGTACACTCAAACGTGGGTGATCCATTCAGTTTTTGTTTGAGAAGTGTGGAAAAAGAGAGTAGTAGAACATCTATTAATATCTTTAGAATTCAGTGCAGTATACATACTTTGAATCTATCTGAAAACCAATGGGAAATGACTTCTACTATCTTAAGTTTTTAATTTATTTCTCAAGAGTGGAAGGAAATACCTTGACAGATTTAGCACTCAAATTCAAATGAGTATGAGAACAGGTGGTGAAATTTCTCCTCCACCTGCTATGCAACTTTATCACAAGAAATGTTTCATTTAGCAAATGCTGCTGCTAGCAGACACTTCTCTGTTTCAGAGCAGAAAAACAAATGGAGGGGGAGTACTTCTTTGAAGAAAACCGTTTTCTTGATTTTCTTTTTAAATTGTGAGTGTGAGAAATATGTATTTATTTTCCTGGGGGATGGGTGGTGGAAAGCATGAGTCAGTGCCTTGATTAACCAACCTGTTTTGTTGTATTATTAAACCATTCATGGCTTTCTTGTATTTGTTTTGTTTTGTTACTATTGCTGTTCTTGTATATCAATCCATTGGCACTAACTTTGGTTAAGATAATAGTATTAACCTTGGTACTTGAAATATTTGTACAATACTTTGACACTAACTCAAGAGACTCCCATTCTTTTGTTACAGTGAAATCGAGTTATTAGAAAACATTGCTAGATTTGACCTTTTTGTGATGAAATGTTGGCAAGCAAAAGGAAGTGCTATGAAACTAAATGGGAACTAAATAGAGAAAAGCCAGAGGTGTTATTCATATACGTTTACCTTTCTAGCTTTTCTCTGATTCATTTCTTCTTTTTTCTTCTCAGATATTACAAACAATACGGAGAACGTATAGAGAACAATCTTTTATTCTTGGCAGTATCAATGTGCTGCTTTTCATTTGGTGCTAGCCAGATGTTAATGTGCCAATGCATGAGTTGGCACACATAACCTCTCTACTAAGAAAAGTCAAGTGTTTCATTGTGTTTTCATGCTAATAATTTTAGGAAACACTAAAATGTTACCTTTTTCTTGACAATGAAATTTGACCTCAACTGGCTTTCTGTATAGCATGAACTTGTATTGCAATGATAGAAACCAGGAAATTGAAATATGCATTTTATAACTTATCAAGATGATACCTAACTTTATAAACACTGAAGTACTGGTTTCAGTGGGTTTGGGGGGTATTTAGGTATGGAGACTGAAGAGTGTTGAAAGGTTATTTGTGGCTTTAGAGCCAAATGATGCGATTAAGAGATGCTCTTTCCTTCCCCATGTAGCATAACAGCAAACACATTTGCTATAGTGACTTCTAAGAGTACATGTTTCTCTATAGAACCTCTACCAAATTAAACCTCCACAGAACTATTCATTTGAGAAAACATATTTGAGTCAGATCGGCAGAACACTTTTGCCGTGGCCCGCGTACCAGAACATAGACATAATACACAATCCTTAATTGTCATGATGTTCATTATAAAAACAGGATTTGTTCATTTAGCGATTTTTAAATTTCCTTTAAAAATTCATTTGGATGAACAGTTCTATGCAGATACTCGGGATTTTTGTTTATGTTTGAACTAACAATTCTGGGACTATATCTTCTACTGTACGTACTCTTTGATAATTTTATAGGTTTAAAGATAGAATATTTGTTTTAATTTGCATGTTCTTCAATACTGATGAGGTTAAACATTTTTCTGTCGGCGAATCATTTGTACTTTGATCTTTGTGAATTTTGTGTTCATATCATTTACACATGTTTCCCTTGGGGTACTTTTTAAAATGTGGAAGTTTTGAGGCAAAATTACAACGTTGGCAGCATTTTGTTAACATATGACAATTGCTTAGACTTTTTCTCCTTGTCTTTAAACAACAGTGCAAATAAATTCCATCATCTGTGTATGTTCAATTTGACCATGTTTACTAAGCTTTTAGTAAAATGGTCAGATAGTGCCTCTATCTTTAACCTAATGCTCATCAAAAAAGTAATTGTTTTTGTTAAGCAAGCACAGTTGACTGATTCATGCATACTTTGTGAAAGATTGCTTTTGTGCTCTGTGGTTGGTCATTGTTTCAAAAATAAGATGTATCCAGTGGTGATGGGGCAGGCGGGGGTGGCATGGCAGCAATATGCAGGCTATAATGTAGGAAAAAGAGAGATTTAATTTTTAGAAAGCAAATTGGTGAACATAGTTTCTCCCACGAATAACTTTATAGTGTTGACGAAATGGGAATATTTGGACAGGATTTGTCAGATTTTAGTTTAGCATGTAAAAGTGAATCCAGATAACAACTGTTTTAAGCAAAATTAAGAAATTAATATTCTTACATGAGCTTATATAAAACAAAAGCTTTGCTGCATAATTGTCTTATAAACTTCAAAGCCATTATTTACTTATTAATATCTACTGTAAACACATGATTTTTCAAATTGATGGGCCTCAGGAGAGCAAAGGTATTCTGTTAGGTAGCCTTGGAAGAGTTTGTAATTAATAATCCTACTGCGTTTCGTACTGTTCGCATTACCTCATGGAGTCAATCCTAAGACTGGAAAATTATTTAAGACGTAAAATTGCTTGAGAAAAATTTTCATGAGAAGGTCAAACCCTCTATATTAGGGTTTTTGAACTTTGACACTCTTGACATTTTTGCCTGAGAACATCTTTGACGTAGGGAACTAACTGTCTTGTGTATTGAAAGACGTTTAGTAGCATCCCAAGAAATGACAGTGTTTGCCTCCTCCCACCCTACTTGCAACAATGAAAAATGTTTCCAGACATTGCCAGAGGTGGGGATGGGGAGAGTGGCAAAATGCTTCCTGCTTCCCCTATCCCCATTGAGAAACACCGGTATGTATATTGCTTTTAACTATAGAATGTGGAAAAAAATAAGATTTTAAAAATGTTATTTGTTCTTGGAATTACTCAGATAATTATTACTTTAAAGCATAGTTTGATATAATCATGGCCTGGGGTTTGCAGAGAGGTGTCACCACCTTGCTATGTTGAAGAACAATGCTCTTCACATCCAGTCAATAAACTTAATGGAAAGGAGATAGAAAGGAATATTGGATCTGCTAAGAAGGTTGACATGGCATATACGGTTACCACGGCACAAATAGTAGGGAGTGTTTTGAATGTTAAAAAGTCAAAAGATACTGATAGAGTCATGAAGAAGATCATTTTAGTGAAGGCTTCTTCAGGTTTTCAAGTAATTAATTAGAAAGGCAGCCATATTATATTGCCAAGAAAGAGCTGCATTTTCACATTCGGCTTTTCAATTTTAAGAGCAAGAGACAAATGACAAGTAAACAAGTTGTCTGTAGTTTATTCAAAAAGGCAACTTCCAGGATATGTCATAGTGGCAATGTGGTTTCAGTTTTGCCTCTGTCCCTTTTTACATCTGCAGTTTTATAAAAATGATAATTGATGGTCATTTAAGCACTGAATGATAAAGAAATGTCTTTGTAATGATCCACAGAAATGAGATTCTTTATTCATTCAGAGGATATTAAGCCTCTCATGCCAGACTCTATGTGGGGGATACAGAAACTAATAAAACAGTCTGCTTGATTATCCAATTAAAATAATGCTGGATGAATAGAAATTTTCTGGTTAGAGATACCAATAACTATCAATCTATTTTTGACTTTTCCAATTGATTCTATAATTTTAAATGTGTGTTCACAAAAGTTTTTTAAAGGTGTGTGTGCACTATATTTCATATATATAATTTAATTCTTTTAAAGCTATTTCTGAAACTCTAGTGGAAAGCTATATCTATTTTCTTTTATACTTATTAAAATCTTATTTAAATTATTCTCTTCTTTATTAAATATCCATGAGAGTTGAATAAAACATGGTTATACATTATTAATGCATTTTTGGTTATACTATGGCTCTAATATCATTAAGAGGAATTGATGTCACCCTTAAGGCCAGAATTTTGCTAATTATTGTAGGATTTAAAACCATTTGGTTGGTGTCAGAATTCAAAGCAAGATCTTTATTTAAAGTATGATATAGCCTTAAAACTCTTTTTCTTGTTAAAAATGATCAACTTAGGTTATAGGTAAGATGGGAAAAAGGGTAAAATGTTTATGATATTGGATAGCTCAGTTAGAAAAGAAAATAATTCAAAATTTAGGAAGTTACAGATAAATAGGAAAAACAAAGAATTCTAGCACTTGAAAATCCATTCTCCTCCTTTTTTCTAATGTCTGTTTTAGCAGTCTATGTCATAAATGCACAGACCAATTCAGAGCCATGGGCTCTTAGACAGGTGATCCAGAGATAATTTTAGCTGTGTATACATATGGAGAAACACAAGGCCTCTTCTAAGGAATAATGAAAGGTTGTTCTACGATGGCCCATTTTTAGTGTAACCTAACTGAGGCCTTTTAACTATGAAATATATTGTCATATTCTCCATGCAACCAATGACCTACTAACTACAGGTTCTCCGACCCTTTCTTATGGTCCCTGAAAAAATTATTTTTGCAACACATATGGGGATAGCTTGTGTTTATTTTTTTTAGTATTCATGTCTTTGAAAAGTTGTAAATGCCACTAGACTGTAGCTATTTAGCTAAGCAATGCCAAACTGATAAGTGAGAGATACTGCTAGAAAAAGAAATTATTTCATATGTAAAATTGTGTTCAGTTGGGGTTGAATAGGGGTTATTATTACTAATAACAGAAATAGAAGTAATGTATTAATATATCACAGTTAATCTTTGACTTTTATTAATGGGGGCTTTGAAGTTGGAATCAAACTAGACATAGATTTAAACTCTGGCCCAACCACTTTAATAACGTTGTGACCCTAGGTGAGTGATTTTTAAAACTTATTTATTTGTTATCTCTACCCTTAATAAAAAGGAGATAATAATAGTAGCTATTGCATTGAATTGCTTTAAGGATTAAACGAGCTCATGTGTGTAAAATTCTTGGCAAGTACCTGATATATAGTGACTATTCAATAAATGGTAACTATTATTTTTTATCTTTCTAAAATTAGGTGTTCCAAATTAATTTTAACTTGTGGATAATGCAATTTGATGGTATCACTACCTAAACAATAAAACACCAAAAGCAATTACTGAAGCCCTAAAAGATCCCTAAAAGTTTTGAACCAACTTTTAAATTGATTTCTCAGTTCTCATTTATATTTTCTGTCCTTGGAGAGCATTTACAAATATTTATTTTTTTGTGATACAGAGTGGTCTGAGTCTAAAATACAATGAAACAAAATTCGATGTATTCCATAATCAGATGATTGGCAATATTATTTATTTTTCTAATTAATATCATTATTGTGAATTATACAAGTTTTAATTTATATTTCTTTTTTATTTTTTTTAAAAAATCCAGATCTCTCGTGGAAGAGGAAGACCAACACATGAAATTGTCCCTTGGAAGCAGCGAAATGGGCCTCTCATCCCATTTGCAGTCTTCCAAGGTGGGAACTACACGCATCTTCACCAGCAATACCCACAGTTCTGTGGTGTTACAGGTAATCTAAGCTAAAACCCACCGTGGATTTTGTGATGTGGGATGTCAATAGTGGATATGTGGGGACAGGATGTATATGGTCACTCTCTACATTTTCTGCTCAGTTTTGCTGTGAACTTAAAACTCCTCTAAAAAAAAGTTTATTAGTTAAAAAAACAAAGACAAAAACTAACCAGGGAAAATTCTTGATGAAGGAACAGATACCTTCCTGATGTTAAAAAAAAAAAAGCCTGATTCCATTCTTTATTTTGTTTATATAAAGGACATTTTGCTATCATGCCACTTTCTTGCAGAATACCATGTCTGGTAACATTGACATTTCATTCAATAGCAGCCAAAGTAAATATCACAAGCTTCCTACATTAAATTTTCTAGTTTCTCATTCACAACCTATTTTACTGTCATCTCTGTCATAGTTTGAAAGATCATATTTATTTGGTCTCTCAACTCACATTGGCAATAGTAGGTGTGGGAATAGGGGTGAGGACTGCTGGATACAAACTGATATTGTGAGAAGTAATAACTAGGATCAAATTAGGGGACAGAGCACATTAGAAAGCCAAAAGAATGAGCTAGGACATGACAGAGCTAAGGGCTCTAAGACACAACTGTAGCTCATTGGTCCAGGCTGGGGCAAGAACACTGATGTGGAAGTAACCTGAAAGTTTGTATTATTTGAAGATAATTTTTCTTCAACTGATTTTTTAAATGTTGTTATATTTTCTGTGGCAGTATGAAACTGCAATTCTGTATTGCTATTGAAAAACATGTACACTCTGTTTAAAAGACTATTAAAAATTTTGTTCTTACAAACTGAGACTTTTAAGGCCAAGCACTAACAGGGAACATTTTTGTATCTAATCTTAGGTGTGTGGTTGTCAAGGGAACAAGCTAGAGAAATGTTTAATGTGTAAATGTTATCATTGTTTTACAATTAGCAATAACACAAACTTCAGCTTCAAAAGGCACTGAAAGTAGCTGTCAGGGGAACTGATCCATGGGGAGAAACTGTTCTAAGAAGTTTCACTCTGCAGGATTACTCACTGCCTAACTGTAGTGAGAAGGACATGGGTTTCAGCCAAAACTGGAACTCTAGTTGTGTCACTTACCGTGTAGTTATGTGACTTTGGAAAAGTCCCTTATCCTCTCTGGGCCTTATTTATATGTTTCTATATTTATAATCTGGGTAAGAAATGTGAGGATTAAATGTCACACTTTATGGAAAAGTAAGGTGCATAATAAATATCCATTTCTTTTCCTTCTACTTGAACTAAACAGAGAAGGTATCAGAGGAAATGGAGCTGATCAGAAGCAGTGGGTGCACCAAATATGGTGTCTGTCTGGTTGGCTTGAATGGCTCTAGTAGATTAGTCATCTCCATTAAATAAACTTTAGCAAACTAGGCCATAAAGTGCCTAGAAAGACACTTGCTACCAAATAGGTTTTCATTCCTAGAACTTTGAATGAATTCCAGGGGAATCCATGGTAGAGTTAACAGTGCAAACTACTTTTACTCAAGTAAGGAAGATTAACCAGGGTTAGTGTAAGCAGTGATTGATAAAATCAAGGATTATTTCATTTCCTTCAATCCTTGAGTACCACCACATCTTTGGTTACTTCTCATGGAAACCTTCCATTCTTTGACTTCTCTGTATTATTCCAGGTTGTCAGCATCTTTCTTTCTCTTATCACTGCATTCTGTGGTCATTCATTGAATCATACCCTTCCTAGCATCTTCAGTTTTTTAAATAACAGTTTTATTGAAAATAATTCACGTGCCATACAATTCATCCATTTAAAGTGTACAAGTCAATGGTTTTTAGTATATTTACAGGGTTGTACAACTATCACTTCAGTCAATTGTAGAACATTATCATCACCTCAAAAAGAAGCCTGTATCAGTTAGCAGTCTCTCCTGCCCCTAACTCCTTCCTCAATCCTAGGTATTCTCTGTCTCTATAGGTCTGTCTATTCTGAGCATCGTATAAATGGAATCATAAAATATGTGCTCCTTTGTGACTGGTTTGTTTACCATGTTTTTAAGGTTCATCCGTGTTATAGCATGCAACATGCTTCCTTCCTTTCTGTGGCCAAATAATATTCTTTTGTATGGAAAGACCACATTTTGTTTATCTATTCTTCCATCAATGGCCATTAGGTTCTCCCCACAACATTTTGGCTGTTATGAATAATGCTGCTGTGAATACTATTATACAATTATGTGTGTGGACATGTTTTAATTTCTCTTTGGCGTATATCTAGAAGTGGAATTACTGATTTCTATGGTAATTCTATGTTTAATCTTTTGAAGAACTGCCAGAGTGTTTTCCAAAGTGGCTGTACCATTTTATATTTACACCGGCAGTATATGAGGATTCCAATTTCTCTATAGTCTCACCAGCATTTATCTGTCTTTTTGATTATGGCTATCCTACTTGGTGTGAAATGGTATCTCATGGTTTTGATTTGCATTTCCCTGATTGCTGAATATCTTTTTATTTGTACTTACGATTATTTGTTTGTCATCTTTGAAGAAATGTCTATTCAGATCCTTTGCCCATTTTTTAGTTGGATTATTTCTCTTTTTACTACTCAGTAGTAAGAGTTCTTATATATGTTCTAGATAGAAATCCCTTATCTAATACATGATTTGCAAGTATTTGCTCTGAGTATCTTCAGTTTTATGGTCTCTTGTTGTTCTGCCATAACTGCCTTGCCAATCTCCAATTTTTTTTTTATCTATTCAGCCATACAGTATTTCCTTCTGTATTGCTTTAGCAGAGTTAATATTACAGAGGGTTAAGGAAAATGCCTGGAAGGCTTTGAATGTTTCACTATTCCCTGAACATATATCGTTTGTTCACATGTCAGTGTTTTTATACCCATTACCTCTCCCTGGAATGCACTTACTTTACTTGTTCTGTTTGGTATATCCCTATTCATTCATAATGATCCACCTTAAATGGTATCTCTATTATAAAACCTTTCTTGACCCAAGTAGAGTTAGTAGCTTCTTCTACTTCTTCTTCAGACATTTTAGCCCTTATTAATATGGCTTACCAGTGAATTCCTCATGATCTAGGATCTGTTAATAAATTGTTGTTTTTGTATGCCTATGATCTAGTGCCGTGGTTCATGGTGATACTTAATAAATGTCCATTTTTTGCATTATTAGCATCATAATTATCATTAAAAGAGATAATATATATGTTGTGAAGAAGCTTTTTAATTTGATATAATCCCATTTGTTTATTTTTGCTTTTGTTGCCTGTGCTTTTGAGGTCTTATTCAAAACATGCTTGCCCAGTGCAATTTCATGAAGCATTTCTCCTATATTTTCTTTTAGTAGTGTCATAGTTTTGGGTTTTAGATTTAAGTTTTTCATTCATTTAGAGTTGATTTTTGTGTCTGGTGAGAGGTAGAGGTCTAATTTCTTTTTCTGCATGTGGATATCCAGTTTTTCTAGCACCATTTATTGAAGAGACTGTCCTTTCCCCAATGTGTGTTGTTGGCACCTTTATCAAAAATTGGTTGGCTATAAATGCATAGATTTATTTCTGGGTTCTCTATTCTGTTCCATTGGTCCATGTGTCTGGTTTTATGCCAGTACCAGACTGTTTTGTTTACTGTAGCTTTGTAGTATATTTTGAAGTCAGGTAGTGTGATGCCTCCAACTTTGTTCTCTTTACTCAAGATTGTTTGGCTAGCCAAGATATTTTGCATTTTGAAGTGATGAGACAACCTATAGAATCAGAGAAAGTATTTGCAAACCAATGCATCTGACAAACAGTTACTATCCAGAATATATAAGGAACTCGACTCAATAGCAAAAAGCCAAATAATCTGATTAAATAATGGGCAAATGACTTAAATAGACATTTCTCAAAAGAAGACATACAAATGACCAACAAATATATGAAAAGATGCTCAACATCACTAACAATCAGAAAAATACAAATCAAAACCACAGTGCAGTGTCATCTCATGCTGGCTAGAATGCCTATTATCAAAAAGAAAAAAATAACAAATGCTGGTGAGGATATGGAGAAAAGGGAACTCTCAAATACTGTTGGTGGAAATACAAATTAGTACAGCCATTATGGAAAACGGTGTGGAGGTTTCTTAAAAAAAATGCAAATAAAACCACCATATGTTCCAGGAATCCCATTATTGGGTATATATCAAAAGGAAATTAAATTAGTAATCCATGTTTACTGCAGCACTATTCACAATAGCTAAGATCTGAAATCAACCTAAATGCTCATCTACAGATGAATGGATAAAAAAATGTGGGAAACACACACACACACACACACACACACGACACACACACACACACACACCACACACACACACACACACACTACAATATACAATATATACAATGGAATACTATTTAGCCATAAAACAGAATGAAATGTTGTCATTTGTGGCAGCATGGATGAACATAGAGGACATTATGTTAAGTGAAATAAGCCAGGTACAGAAAGAAAAAGACTGCATAATCTCACTAATATTTAGAATCTAAAAAAGTTGATCTTATAGAATTAGGGAATAAAATAGTGGTTACCAAAGGCTGGAGAGGGTGAAGGGGACCAGGAAAGATTGGTCAATGAGTACAAAGTTACAGTTAGACAGGAAGAATAAGTTTTGGTGTTCCATTACCCAGTAGGGTGACTATAGCAAATAACAATGTAGTGTACATTTCAGGAAAGCAAGAAGAGATTTTGAATGTTGTCACTGTAAAGAAATAATAAGTGTTTAAAGTGATGAATATGGTAATTACCCTGATTTGATCATTATACTATATATTCATAGATTGAAACATCACATTGTACCCTAAAATATGCACAATTACATGTGTCAATTAGAATTTAAAAATTAAATTAAGAAAAGATATAATACATATAAAGAGCTTAGCATAGTACCTGGCATAGAGGAAGCACTCAATGCCTTTTACAGTTCTTATTGATATTGTTTGTGGAATAAATGAATTTGGACGGCAGCTTATAAATCACTTTCATATATACTTGTCTCATTGATACTTGAAGAAATGCTGTTAGGTAGAAAAGGCAAGAATTTTTATCTCCATGTTTTAGATGAGAACACTGAAACTCAGGGAGATTAAGAGGACATAGCCAGTTCACATAGCCAGTAAGTAGCAAATACTACAGGACTTAAACTCCAGTTTCTGACTGTAAGTTTGTGTTTCTCCTAATCTTGCTCTAAACTGTATTACCTTTTAAAATATTTCCATAAATATTATGTTCATTAACTATAAATGTAAAAACATGAATTAACAAAGGCTAAAGATAATTTGAAATGAATGATATAGTAATGATTTTATTCTTGATGGTAATAGCAGAATTATGCAGAATATCTTCTTGCCTGCCAGCCCTGTTCCCCGCCTCCAAAAAACCCCCAAAAAACAAAAATGCGGGGGGAAAATGTTAACTGCCAGTTAGAAGCATCCCTGTTAGGACAAGGAGGCCATTGCTAGGTTATCATGCTTCAGCTGGTGGCAGTGTATATTAGTTGTAGAATACTTATATAGGTGGAAACAAATCATTTCCTGATTATTGGCTGTACTTACTCAAACCTATAAAGCTTGAAAATGCCCCTCTATTCTGGCTACGTAGGCTCCCTAATTTGCATCTTCTCATTTTAAGATTGGTGTCTATCAGACTGTTCTTCCTATGTTTTTCTCCATTATAGTTCCTTATTTTCTCTGTTCATTTTTAGTTCTAAAGTCAATGTAAGATATCATTTTGCAGTCTGAAGTTATTATCCAGCTGATAGAATGTTCAAAAAATTGGTTATCCCAAGATCCTATACAAATTAATGTGTGTTGCCTTCCACTGGGTTAACTTCATGGAATGTTTATCCTAAATAAAATGTTTGGGGTTGCTGATCATGTAATGTTGATGAACTGTACTCTATTTCTAAACTTTATGATCATAAAATAAACAACTCAAAAAATACATTGTTAACATAAGAAACAGAGGCATAATGATTAGGACAAGTTACATTTTATAAAATAAGAGCTCAAATAGTCTACATTTTTGAAGTTTTTATAAAAATGACACTTTTTATTTGTTTTCAGTTCATGAATGACAGCGAAAATATACTTTCTCTTGCCCCCAGGTGGTCACATCTACCACCATCCTAAAAGCCTGAAAACTACTCATCTGTTTTCTGGCACTATAATTTTGGTTTTTTGAAAATGTTATATAAATGGCATCATATAGTTTATAAGCTTTTGAGACTGGCTTTTTTTTTTTTTACTTAGTCTAATACCTTTGAGATCCATTCACTTTTTGTGTATAGCAATAGTATGTTCCTTTTTGTTGTTGAGCAGTAATTCCATGGGATGGAACTTTATGGGGTCTCTTCTCCATTCTCCTCAACCTCAACCATCTCCCTGATACTTTCCAGTTGCTGGGGCCTCTTTTGTTCTTTGGCCTGAAAGCTGGAGCTTTATTTCCCCTGCAATGCTACATGCTTACCATGACTGCACCTGTGTCCTGGTCCAAGGACGTACAGAGAGAAAAAACATTGGGTATTCACAGCAGAGGGGCTATCAGAGCTCCTCTGATCAAAGAGAAAGGTTCCTTTTCCTCAGAGTTTTAGGCATTCGCCACCCCCACTGTCACCACTCACATGTACCTGCTACCATTGCCTTGGAATTGCCTAAGGATTAGGGCTCAAGAGAAGAGAGAGAAATAAGAAAAATAGTGAATTCTCTCCATGCTCTCTGAGCCAAGAATTTTGTTTTTCTTCTCTTCAAGCCAGAAGTAGAGGACTTCTCCTGGAGGTTTCTCTTTCTGTTGCCAAGTGATTATTTGCAGGTTACATGATGCCCTAAATCCAGGTGGGGTATACAGCGGAAAATAAGTAGGGGGTGGGTGGGGACTTATTATCAGTTTGATGGTATTTTGTATTCTGATTTTCTTTCTCAATTCATCTGGTGTCATTAACATGTGTTTTTGATTTACTTTAAAGCTTTGTGATATGGCACCAGGGCAGCATTTATTCTAGAGCAAACAGTTCCCCAGTGCTGGGGCAAAACCTTGCTGAGTGCTCTACTTAAGGCCCCAGCATTATAAAGTCTTCACTCTTGTGGTTTGAATAGGAACTATTCCCAGCCCTTTGTGTGCCTCGGAGAGTATTCCTTGTGCTCCTTTTGGGTGGTTCTTTCCCCAAACATATATGCTTATCATTACTCACCTAAACACTTGAGGGAGTCTGTTTTCAGATCTCTAGAGTCCTCTCTGTCTGCAGAATTCTCCTCTTGTATTCTGCCCTAGCTGCCTTGGTCTCCCCAGACTCTCAGCCCCGGAGAATGCTGAGATTTATCTGAGTTCCCTCTCCTTTACCTCTGTCTGGAATCTCTAGGCAGTAAGTTGTAATGATCTTATGGCATAACTAGTTGTTTCTTGTCTTTTGCAGATCTTTCTCCTTTGCTTTTTTAAAACTATTTTTTCATATATTTTACCTAGTTTTAAGGTGTTTCAGGAGGTAATGTAAATCTAGTCTCTCTCACAGAAAATGGAAATTTATAAGATATAATTGAATTCTAAATTGTCAACTCTAGAATAAAGATGCCTGGTTATTTTAGAGGAGATTTGGTTAGAGATATCTTTGTAAAAGAGGTCAGATTAAAATTAATCTTTGAAGGAGGGGAGGATATTCCAGGTGAAAACTAATGGCATAAATAAAAGTACTGGAAGATGAGTAAACCTGGGTTTTTACCAATGAGACAATTTGGAGAACAACTTGATAAGATGGGACAGAGTAAATGGGGAACTAATAAAAAATAAGGTTGACTAGTTGGGTTGGGGCCACATTAAAGAAGTCTTTCAAAATCAGGAGCTGTGATATAATGCAGTTATAGGAAGCCATTATAAGTTTTTAAACTCCATCAGTGTTATGTAATGAGAGCAGAGTTTAATATCAATATAAACATTTATGTCCAACCTATATATTTCTTTCAACTTACATGCATCTGTTCCTTTTCTGTCCTCTGAGAAGAAGGACAGAAAATGAAGAACAGCCTCATAAAAATATGGCTGGTATTGTTTTGATCTAATACGTTACATTTACTTAAAGATTGGAATAAAACCATTCCTTAACCTTCTTTTCTTTATTTCCTTGATCTTTTTTATAGAACTTATTTTCCATTAATAATTTTTATTATTGTTTTTAGGATGTATTTCCTTTTTTCTCTACTTTATTTTCAAAATTACAATGATCAAAACTAGATATAATACGCTAGTAAGTTCTTTCTAGTGCAGAATTTAATGGAAAGATTTGCATATCAGATTCCTTTTTAATATCTGATGGTATCAATGTAGCTTTTTTCACAACAGTTTTATACTTCATTTGAAAGTTATTGACATCTAAACCAACTTTTTATATAAATTATAGTTTGTCTGGTTTCTATATTATAATTCTGTAATGTCAATTTATTCTCTTTTGTTTTAATATACTCATTTAAAAATTTATCAAACTCATTTAATATGTTTCAGTCTTTCAGGGTCTAAGTACCTCCCTCTATTTAATAACATTTGAACTTTTGAGACACTGAGTAAGTTTAATGCAGAGAAGAGAAAAACACGTTAATGTTCTTTTTCGCCTCAAAGGAATATGGAGAAGATATGGGGAGATGAATAGAAAGAAGGGGAAATTTAAAGAAATTGAGGACAAATAAGCCCCTCTTAAACTCAAGGCCCAGAAGAAATAGAAAAATAGAGAACTAAGATAAGTGTTAAGACAGAAAGAAAATGAGTTTAAATCAGTAGAAACAGTTTTAAGAGCACTCAAAACACAAATTGGAAACTGAGCAATTCGCATAAAGCAGAGCTGTGTAGGCATGCAGTGGACTAGCATATGGAAATAGATGATAAAATTTATAGAAATCTGACAAGATGAGTACATACAAATTTTGTGGAAGGAAATGATTTTACCAGAAAAGGACATATTTTGAGTGTACAGATTATCTTTGAGGATCTTCCTAGAGTTTAAATAGGGGGAAAAATTTATACTAGGAGCAAAAGCAAAAAGGAGATATATAGAAGGCAGATGAGAATTGTGGAGGAGAATGACCTCCTCCCTTTTCTTTTAATATGTACATACTCCACTAGTAGATTACAGTATAAAATTTGTTTAGAGAAATGACTACCTTCTTCTATACAATGTGTTGTAGAAGGAGCTTCTTTTTAGACAAACCTGGGATAGCCAGAAAATGACATACAAACAAGACATTTAGAATCTGTATGAAAACAATCTGAATTGACAGATCTCATTTGGATAAAAATAGCAATAATCTGGAATACAATTGACAAATACAGAATTGGATAGTGAGATTATTCACTTATACATGTGAAAATAAAGGTTATGAAATGTATAGAAAGGAAAACTACTTTACATGTAGTGAAAATAAATGCAAAACCTCACAAAAGCAGACAATTTGCAAAGGGTAGATAAATTAAGCTTAGAATAGAAGATACTCAGAATGCGATAAAAGTGCTTAAGTCACCTCAGTTTCCTTTCTTTTGGGACACCAGATTATGCTGAGAAAGTTTAAAGGATTTTTTTTAAATGATAGTGTAAAGGGAAGCAAAATGGTGAGATTTGTGAAGAGGGTAAAGGCCCCTAGTGTCTTAGCTGAACTCAGCTGTCCAGATTTTGAGGACTGAGTGCATACCACCACAAGCAATTTTAATGGAATATGGACAAAATGAGAAATGACACAGTTAATGATACAAGATGCATTAGCCATACCTTTTTTCAAAAGGAAAAAAAAGAAGTAATAAATAGTAGGCATGGAGCCTATTGACATTCAATTCCAAGTGTACAATATTTTCAGGAATATTTTAAAGACAGGGGGCTAGCAAATAAGCCAGGAAGGTTTCTTGTTTATTTTTGTTTTTTAGTGGAAAAAATAACTGATTTGATACAATCATTGCTTTTGATTAAATAAGCCATGATTGCTTCTCAAAGTTATTATCTACATATACTTTAGAAGAGAAGATTCAAAAATTATTTGATGGCAGAAGTAAAAAATAATATTCGATGAATAAAAATAACACGTGGAGGCATACAGCAGTGAAGCTCTTATCATTAATACCTTGATATCTCTCATTTTGTCAGTAACCAAGGTATGATATTTCTCCCAATAAAGACCAAATTCTTTAACTTGCCATTAGCTATCAAAACTTTTAAAATATTTATTCTTCAAAACCAAGAATTCCATTTCTAAGAATATCTCCCACGGATATACTTATACAACTAAGTATATGTATGTACAAGGAGATCCATTGCTTATAATTGCAAAAGTTGAGAGACAATTTAAGTATTCAACCAAAGGGGAATGGATGAATAATTTATGGTATGCCCACACTATGGATTATTATCTATCCACTAAAAAGAATGAAGTAAATATTTATACACTGAAATAGAAGTCTGTCCATGTTATCTGCTCAAGTGAATTTTAAAATGCACAAGAGTAATCGACTTTAAAAAGTCATATATAAATGCAAGCATAATGTAGATTTTATACACACACACACATATAGAATGAAGTCTTAAAGTATATATACTAAACTATTAACAGTAGGTACTTTTAGTAAGTAGAAGTGGTGGCCTTTTAGTTTTCAGCTTATATCTTTCTGTATTTTGACATCAAAAAAACCCCAAGCATACATTTAATTTTTTTAACCTAAAATTTATTAGAGGGAGAAAAAAAAAAGCCAAGCCATTGGGAGCCAACCTTTTCTCTTCAACTCCTGGCTCAGTTCCTTTTCTCTTACCTTAATCTTTACCATCTACCACAAGCAAGCACTTTAAACACAACTCATTTTAGCATTTGGAGAGGTTTTACAACTAGTTTCTTGGTTTCTAGTTAACTTGTCACAAGATTAAAGTTCTATCCCATGTGACCATTTGGCTTTAAAGTACCAAATGGTAACTTCTGGGTAAAATCTGGCTTGTTTGTTCATGCATTAATTGAACATTTATTAAGTGCAAATGCTATGCCAAATGCTGGATAATTCAAAAATGCTAGTCCTTCAGCTATACTAGCTGATGCCTCCCTCATTCTCCATTGCTTGACTATCTTCTCCCTACCCCAATGTCCACATTCAGTACTTTCCAGTACACATTAAACTTACTGCAATTTAGACCCCATATATGAATTTTAGAAGAGGCGTTTCTTACCTTCAGCAACAAATATTCCCCTAAAATTGACATTGCTTTTTACACAATGAGCTATTTTTATTTTCCTTCTACTTTTCTGAATAACAGGGATAGCAGATGAATTAGCAGTGAAAGATGAAAATAGTGGGTTATGCTATATAATGTTTGTGCTTACAAAGGAAAAAGAGTGTTTGTGAAAGATTTGATATTTGTGACCAAAAACATGTCAGTCGTTGTTGGGGAAAGAAAAATATGATATGTAATCTTATTCTAAAGTATATGTGTAATGTATAAATATTTTTTTGGAATAAAAATATTCGTGTCTTCCCCCTAGAGGGAAAGTGGCTGGATCAAATAATCTCTTTGAAGTTCCAGTTCTGTAATTCAAGCATTTTCTTTAGAAAGCAATTTTAAAATTATGATTAAAAGCTTATACTGAGGTTTATATTGTACATATGTATAGGATCAATATTTTGAAACCTACACTCTTAGTATGTTAATGCCTTTTGCTTCTTAAATCTGTGAAACATAATTTTATTTAAATTTTTATTTGAGGTCATTAAGATACGAAGGGGGTAGAATAATCCTTGCTGTTGGTTCTTATTGTATTAAATTATCATATTATTAGAGAGCAATTTATATATCTATCTTCCTGATTTTTTATAATGAAACATTTTTATCTTTGAAACTACAGACTCAATCTTGACAAATTCTTCATTTTTTTGCCTTGTTATTAAATTATATATTGTCCCCTTTCAGTTCACTTTACCAGCTTGTTATGATCCTTTTATTTATTTTTTAATTGAAAATAAATATTGTATATATTTATCATGTAAAACATGATGTTTTGAAATATGTATACCTTGTGAATTCAGCCTGTTATAATCTTAAAAGTGTTTCTCATTCTTCCAAGAGTAGATCAAAGGAACAACTGTCTATTTGTCATTGGTTGGGACCATCAAGGGTGTAAGCGAAAGAGCTAATCAACAGGCATTCTTCTCACCAGAGCCTTTCCCTCCTCTGTACTGTGGGTCTTAGCCTGTTAATTCTCCAATAAACCTTTAGGTATTTGGGAACAATTAAGTCTCATGTTGGGTCTCTCTGGGATCCTTTCACCAGAGACAATTAAATCCCAATCCTGAAACTTGAAAGATAATTGGTCAAGCAGCAGCATTGTACTAAGTATAGGAATATCTAAAGCACCATATCTAATTCTCAGAGAGATGGAACAATTCAACTGTTAGAAAGAACTCCTATCTTGCATTCAGTACAGATGTTCTCTACCTTTCTTCTCCCCCCCAAAAAAAAGAAAGAAAAAGAAAAACCAAAACCAAGATGTGTTAGTAAAGTACTACAAAAGGACTATTAAAATATTATCATGGAAATGAACATTGGACAGTCTAATACCCTCATTCTGCAGATGGGGAAGCAGAGGTGCACATGGTAATATTTTTTTTTCAGAATAAGGTAAAAATTGATGATTGTGTAAATAAGTGAATGTACATAACTCTTGCCTTATTTGTTCTTAATATAAATTAGTCTTAATTTTATTTTATTCCTACAGTGAAGGAAAATATACATTGTCACATATCAAGAAAACTATTCACTTATTTTTTCTTTTCCTAAGTAATTATTCTGTTGGCTTTATGTCCCAAATATATTGTACTACATTAATATGTAAACAGAACGTTAGCACATAGAAATTTCTAACTTCATTTTCTTTGATTAGTGGCCCAACTCATGTTCTTATTATAGGGCTTTGACCAGCTTCGACTTGAAGGATTGCTTTGTGATGTGACCTTGATGCCGGGTGACACAGATGATGCCTTCCCTGTGCATAGAGTCATGATGGCGTCTGCTAGTGATTACTTCAAGGCTATGTTCACAGGTAGGTTACCTTTTTAAACTCTGCAACCACATTAAAACGATATGAACAATCTGTGTTTAAATCTTATTTCTAACATGAAATTCAGTTCTTATGGTCTGTGCCTTTACAAGAGGAAGCAGTTTCAAAAGGAATACACAACAGTCCTTCATATGGTTGTGGGTATTGCTGTTATAACATGGGAAATTGATGCACGTTTTTTCATACTGTCCATCTTTATTTCACAGCTTTTCTTTTTCAAACTCATATCTGAACGGGCCATCAGAGACTCTGTGTCCCACTAATACAATCTTTAATCCATCAAAAGATAGGAAGTGACAGGAGAACATTTTGGAAGTGCTTGTATCATATATGACCTCCATTAGTGTAGAGATAATCCCTTTTAAGTACTCTCTTTTAACTATAAAATATGCAGAAGACTGGCTCTTATGAATGCTTACACAGAATAAGACTTTTCCTAGATTTTGTTGCATCTAATTAGCAGCAGAAGTGAATTTGACCTTAATTATTCACCTTCATTTAATTGAATGTTTTTTTTGTTTGTTTAAGGTGGAATGAAAGAACAAGATTTAATGTGCATTAAGCTTCATGGTGTGAGCAAAGTTGGTCTAAGGAAAATTATTGATTTCATTTATACTGCAAAGCTTTCTCTTAACATGGACAACCTTCAAGACACGCTGGAAGCTGCTAGCTTTCTGCAAATTCTGCCAGTTTTGGACTTCTGTAAAGTATTTCTCATATCTGGGGTAAGATATTTTCAAACCTGATTTTTCCTGTGATAGACTCTGATGTAGCCTGCTTAGGGTAGGACTCACGAAATCTGTTGTGTAGACATATGAAACTCTCACCATTAGAGAGAAACGTTATATAGTATGTAGTCTGGAAAGAAGATGAAATTAAAACAGGTGCATTTACAAAGTGGAATCATTTAATAAAACTTTGTGTGTAATCAGATGACATTAGATACTAGCAGTGTTTGATAAAGATACATACCTTAACTTGTTTTATACTATTATATACCATAATCTGGTTTTATTCACCTTAATGATCTAGTACAAACAGGCTTCTTAAATGAAATTCAATGGAAAAGTAACCTGAGCTTCTAGAATTCTTTTAAAATACGATTGGTTATTTTTTTTCTTCCTTTAACATGGGCGCTAGATCTTAAGAAGAATCCACACCTATGTGCAGACCTGTAAGGATATAAGTGTTGATTCCATAGAAACATATCATCCACTTAATAGTGTTTAGCCTTTTTTAATAGACAAGAGAGGACATATACACCTACCAATCAATGAAGTACTTTGCGGTCACCTAGTTCCTGAAGACAGTGTTTTATTTTCGTTATGACTCTTAAATTTTACTTCTGGGAAACTAAATGCCTGGGTTGTACAGAAACATTGCCAAGATTTCCTGAACTCCTGAAACTTGCTTTTCTGATTAAAAATTCTGGCAATAGTAATTTTGATATATTTTCTAACTCATCATGTTGATGGATAGTATGTTTTTCTATAATTGATTTAACTCATATCAATTTTAACATTGGCAAATAATTGCTGTTAGGCCTTTAAAAACTTACATATTTTGAACATGGAACCTTCTTTAAAACACTCTTTCAAGAGAAGATGTCCTTAATTATTTTATTAATAAGGTATTCCTTATCTTACAAAGTCAGCCAAGAAGTAATTTAACTGGACTATTGAAAGAATGTTTTCGAATGTTTGTTTCTGTTTTAAAGTACTTTACTATCTCACAATTACTTGTAAATTTTTAAACTAACTGCTACTTTTAAGGGTTTTATGAGAACATGGTATTATATCGTTGGCTTGTATTGTCTTCTTTATTGCCTAAGTGAAGTTTGTTAATTTCCCATGCTAGTTCTTGCTTCCATTACAGAATCCAGGTGCTAAAAAAAAAAATTTCATTTTAATTTAATCATGCAAGGCCCATCCCCTCGAGAGCTGTTAGCATCTTTTCTCTAGTTATGTCACTGATATCATATAACAACTTCATTTCAAGGAAAAATGAATTGTATTGAATGTATTTTTAAAAATGTCTTAAGTCTAGTATTTAATTTAGTAGTAATGCTTAAAGTTTATGTTTATAGACTCTTAACGATGCTTTACACTGATCTTAGCAACACATGGTCATCCCGAGCCAAACTGGGGAAAATGCGAAAATTTCTTTGGAAATATTCACTAACGAGAGGCATTGTTTACCTGTTCTCTAATGAAGAGGTTTAGTACAACTTCAGACATTGATTTTGATCAGTTTTTTTTTTACCTGAAAGAAAAGACCAAACTGGTTAATGTACAATACATAAAAAGTTATAATAGTATATTATTGTCAAAATAATAGAAAAGAAGTCTGTTCTAGATAACTCTATTTGAAACAATTTTATTTGAAGATGACATCACAGTAAGTTTATAATATTGACAAATTTCCAGTAATTGGAATGTTGGTTCCTTAACCTATTTGAAACATCTATTATAACTGTCTGTTTTAACCTTTTGGAAATTTCTTCATGTTTGTAAACACATAATATTGTCTTAAAGATTATGTTCTTCATTCCTTGTGCCCCCTGCAGACATCCTAAAACCCACTTCTAATGGAGAAGAGGCTTCTCTCTGGGAAAGCTTACTTGTGGTATAGTTTACTCCTACCTCTCTCTGTTTTGGAACTTTCTTGCCTATGAACTTTTAGGAAACACCTCTTTTATTAGCATCATTCTACTTTACTTGTGCTTCATTGTATTTGCAAAGGATATGTTTCTGTGATTTTACAGTGGAAATCTCCCCTGTCAGACTCAATGGTAATTTTTGAGAAAATTTGGTAGGTTATTAGTTCTAGGAACATGGGAAATCCAACTTTTCCTTCATCTTTGTTTCATGCATTTTGTTTCTTATTTAAGCCTTTGTACAGCCTTGCTCTCTTTATTTCCTCTTTCTTTCTCAGCAATCAAATGAAACAGGAAAAACAGTAGTCCTTGTGCCTTTTCTACTTATAAGAACTGAACATTTCAAGATACTATAAGTATTTTTCAAAGCAGGATTTTTTTTTAGTTCTTCCATGAGCTAAGTTATTATAAATAATTTTTGAATATAAGGTTCTCATGTTTTAAGAACTGTGTGCTGAAATCAAATGTTTTAGAGGAAATATATTTTACATTCTTAATGATGTAGTGAGATCATAGCTCACATAACAGAAACACTACTTGGGTTTGATATGTTAGAAGGAAAAATTCCCTTCTCATAAAATTCTACCTTATTCTTTTTTTTTATTTTTTTTATTTCAGCATATTACAGGGGTACAAATGTTTAGGTTACATGAATTGCCTTTGCCCCACCATTTGTGTGGATGAAGAAGAACAGTGATATGTAAAATACAAATCAGTAAATAACCCAGAAAACATTTATGTATTAGTTTTGAATGATATTAAAGCCACACTTCCCTTTGGTGGAATAGAGACTTCAATTTTCTATATAGAGCATCAGGCTTAATGGAACAAGAACTAACCCCCCTCCTATCTTTGCCATCCTTTGCAGTAATAGTTTTCTCTAAGGGTGGTAATTAGTATTATAGTTTATAGGATTTGACATTTTGGTTCTTGCTATGTTATTTTCTTGGTAGTTATGGAAAAAATGACAATGAAATGAATACAAAAGGCTGACAGTGAAGGACAGATATAAAGCAGAGTAGGTAACAAATTCTGAAAAACTAAAATCACTTTTATATACTATGAGGATAATGGAAAATTGCCTTTGTTTAGTCATACGTATAAAAGTTACATTGGTTTTTGTCCTTAGATGTTGCGTAACTATGACATGTTAAATACTGTGCACCCCTTCCCTAGTTTACAAACAAGTTACAGTTAAATTTTTTATCTTTATAGGGTACATACATATTTGTTTGCAATTTGAAATTTTTAACATCTAGCATTTGCCACACAAAATTATTGTTACGGAGGATTGCAGGCTAGTCCACAAAGCAAACCCAATTTAACATTAGGTTGCTGAAATAGGACATTTGTGATTGAACAGGAAATATTACATTTTAAATATACAAATATACAGAATAAAAAAACAGAATAATGGTTTCTTTCTCACCTGTGTCTTTATTTTTGTATAAAGCATTTTACATCAGGGAATGAAGATGCCATTGGGCTTTAGACTTGGTGATACTCTTTCTTTGAAGTATTTTTTTAAAGTTATGTTTTTTCCCCCCTTGACACAGATGTATTACTGGTTCTGAAAGCACATTTTTAAATCAGTGATGGGGTAGTGAGCTCAAAATGAAGTGGAGAGAAACTTTATTGAGGTAACTAGAGATAACGAAGAGTTGGAGACAGAAAATAAAGAGATATATATGTAGAAGAGAGGCAAAAGGCAGAGGAAAAGGGAGAACATGGTTCTGTCAAGAGAAAAATGAAAAGAATCAGAAGAAGTCACTGGAAAAGACAGTTACTTTTGCTTTGGGGACATTCTTCTTGATGTGTGGATTTCCTGTATAGTACATTTATTTCACATTCTTTATTTAATCTAAATTGGACTTATCCATAAAGATTATCAGACATGTCTTTTAAGATAATTTTTTTCACCTTTGAGGAGATTTAATACAAGTTAGAGCAAAAGTTGTATAGATGATGAGAGTTGACAATGAATCAAAATTGTTTCCTCCCCCACCAAACCAATATTGACCTCCTTATTGCCAAGGCTGATACTGAGCTAATACCACCCAGATGATCATACCAGTTGTTTATGGTCAGGTATCTATTCTGATTAGTTGATACCCATTCTGTTCTAGATGTTAAAATTCTAAATATCATCCTGCTTATAACCTTGACCACCCCTTTTTGCCTAACTGCCATATGGGACTCTCTATGGGAAGAAGAGGCCTAGCCTAGGACCAAGGCACTTCGGCTTCACAAAAACCATGGTAATAACTAACTTTGCATGCAATAAAAGAAGTGCATTCAGAGTGCAAAGAAATAGAGAATTGGATTCTCCGTTGTAGAGACACCATCAACATTCACCTAAAATGACATTTAAAAACTGAAGAGAGATGGCCGGGCGCGGTGGCTCACGCCTGTAATCTTAGCTCTCTGGGAGGCCGAGGTGGGCAGATTGTTTGAGCTCAGGAGTTGGAAACCAGCCTGAGCAAGAGCGAGACCCCGTCTCTACTAAAATTAGAAAGAAATTAATTGGATAACTAAAAATATATAGAAAAAAATTAGCCGGGCATGGTGGCGCATGCCTGTAGTCCCAGCTACTCGGGAGGCTGAGGCAGAAGGATCCCTTGAGCCCAGCAGTTTGAGGTTGCTGTGAGCTAGGATGACGCCACGGCACTCTAGCCCGGGCAACACAGTGAGACTCTGTCTCAAAAAAAAAACAAACAAAAAAAAAAAAAATGAAGAGAGAAACAGAGAGAGAGAGAGAGAAAAAGAGAGAAAGCGAGTGCAGGAGAGAGAGAATGCGTGTAAGAGCACATTTGTTTTTAAATCATCCCTTTATTCTTCTTACCAGAAGGTCCCTTCCTTGTGTCCTGTGGTGTTCTCACTTGTGGAAGGAGGCTTGAGAGAAGATGCTTGTACATCCTTTGCTGGCCAAGGAAGCTTGTTTGATTCCTTCCTAGTCTGTTTCTGTGGACATGCTTTCATTTTACTGCATTAGTTGTACTAGATGTCAGGCTGATTTTTGCATTTCTCTTGGGAGTACAAAAGCACATACAAATTTTTTTTTTCATAATAGGCTTTTTTTTGGTATAAAACACCAATCTTTAACAAAAAGTTCGAGATTTCTGATGAAATCTGCTATTAAAATATCAAATTATATTAATGATAGTGTTTGGGTACATCAGGTATAATTTGAACAGTATAGTAGCAGTGAGTACCAATATGTTAATGAGAATACCACTTGCAAAATTATGGTGTTGGAACTGCCTTTAGGTTGACCGTGAAGGTTGTTTGGCTGTAATAGAATAATTTATAACAGTTTATATCAAGGATGCTTAAATGAGCACTTGATTATTTTAAAAACAATTTTATCAGTTTCCATACATGGTTGATGAATTTTGTCCTTTTTTTGATGCTCTATCCTTTTAAATGCTAATATAATTATTTAGATTAATTTTTATTATAACTTTGTTTTTAAGTATACCATCTTTGGAATTTTGGCCAGGTTTCAGATGAAACAAGATGAATTCAGATGGAATTAGAGTTCCTTGTACTTAGGAATTTTAAAAATAAACTTTAAACTTCATATTTTATATTTTCAAAGTGCAATATCTTCTATTATATACATAAATTGCATTATATATTCTGTTACTACAGGTATCCATGTTTTAATACTACCTAGGCTAAATGTTTGGAGATCTGTTAGCTGAGGCATTTTTAAGAAACATAACTGAGAACTGCATTGAAATGAACCATAGTAGAATAATCCCGTATTTCTCCAAAAATTGTTTACTATTATTTTGTCAGTTTGGGCCTGCTTATATTGTTAACTATTATTGTAGGCTTTACTTCTTTAATCCCAATATTCTATGATTAATTTTTAATCTTTTATTACATATACTCGATAAAAATTAATTTCCTATTACATAGCTTTCTTATCTGTGTCTCACTTTTAAATTAATAAATTTCTAGTAATTTGTTATATAAATTCAACAGGTATCTTATTTTTAATTGTATCTATCATCACATCTTTAATTTTTGTATTGTTAATGTTCCTACGATTTAACCTTCATTATATACCCACAGTGCAGTAGCTGTTCTACATGAGCTATAGAAAATACTTAGTCCTTTTATCAAGAAGATGGCAATTCAGAAGGTTATGAAATACCATTCTCTGATGATTTTTAAGAAAAGAGCAGGCAGCTATCTGTTTTGACTAGGTGGTCTGTCAAAGTCTTTTCCAGTCCTGTATGTCTGTATATGTGAGTGTACTAATATATAGAAGACATTTTCCAAATACCCTTAAATAAAATGTAGATTTATTTCACCTGTGATTTTAGTACTTGTCTTCTCATTGGATAAAGTTGAAGAGGGAAAAGGCGAATGGATTTAATACCTTGTTTCCATTTCTAAATTCTACAGTTCAGTGTCTAATCTTTGATCTTCATCTATTTTGAACCTTAGATTTAAATCTGTTGACTAACAACTGGTGGTAACATTTTGCCCACTTAAAGTAGCCATTCTTTGTTGTTTTTATTAGTAATCATATCAATAATGATCAGAATCTGCATATTTTGGGAATTATATCTATTTCGTCACCAACTTTTGCTTAACCATACTAGTAAACATGTTCAAAAATGCAAATTACCTTTGTTCTGGGGAAGGCCTATTTCTTACTTGTCTTGGGAAGTGGATCCATACCCCAAACAGGAGTCACTTCTACCCAGGGTGATGTGGGCAGTTAAGTATTGACTATACGTCTATTTACACAGCTTAAAATTTTATGAGACACCGACCTGCCACTACTAAAATTAGATTAAAATGGACTTTTTATTAACCACATTAGAAATCTAACATATTGATATAGTGTTAAGCAGTGCATTTCTGGAGGCCCAAAATTTACTAATTTATTTTCCTAGTTCTTTTGTGTTACAGTTATGTTTCAGGTATTTTTAAACATATGGCTACTAAGTATAATAAGCAATTAAACATTTTTGGTGATTTTTGTAAAGCAAACCAGCTGCTTAAAAGAGTACAGATTCTTCTTGAGTGATAAATCTTTGAAAATAGCTGTGTGTATGTGTTAGCCTTAGAGCTTTCAGTGGTATTATATCCTAACTGGGCTGTTGTTTTATGCCCAGGAATAATGCTGTTAGTGTCATTTCAGCTTTTAAATAAAATGTCAATAGGAGGATTAGCCAATTTTCTCTTAACCATCTGCCAATATGTTAACAATACATTGATGAGATTTGTGTCACATTGTGAATAAACACTCTGACAAAATTTAAAAACAAATTGAGTCCTTTCCCTGTGACCTGTCTCTGTGTTTATATACACACACTAATATATGTATGGTAGGCTTGTTTTGTGATTTATTCCTGGTATTATATTTGCTGATGTATTTTTTTCCCATTTTTCCTTTTGACCAGTTATTAGAGCATTGAAAAGAGATTCTGCTGAGGAAAAGGCCTCTCTATTGCTTCTCTCCTTTGCCTGCTTTCTGCTTTGTGATATATTTTACTCTGTGCTGGGGAAATGGTTCTGGGCTCATTTTGATCCAGACAGAGGTAGAGTATGCTGAGAGTAAGAGATGGGCTAAGGAAAACTGCCTTGTCCAGACAGAAGCAGTCATCATAGATACCAAAAACTCATCTACACGAGTGATTTTATGTAGATACACCCCTCCTGCTCTCAAAACACCTATTTCCTTGCTTATATTTCCAGATAAATAATGTGGAAAATAACTTCACCCTAGGAATAATTGTCCTATGAAATTATTTTCATCATGAGAAAACTTTTGAAGGAACCAAAAATATATGATAGTAATGAGTGATACCTGTTTGCGCGAAAGGGAAATCTAGGAATCGGGTATTAGAGGTTTTCTGTTTATGGATCTGCTAACTGTGTGACACTTTTAAGATCATGACTTAGAAGTGGATTGACATGAACCAAAATAGAATAATCCTCTATTTTCCCAACATTTTCATCTGGTGAGAATTTTATCAATGTTTTTTTTTTGAGGGGGGCATATTTTTTGAAGAAAGAAAGTGAATTATTTGGGCCATAGTCAAATTATAACATTGGTTCTTAGAGTAGCTTCTAACCTACAGACTTTAACCATTTTCGTTTAGTCATCCTTCTACTGGATTAGGTATAGGTGGTTTGAATTCTCTTTAGATCATTGATGCATTTAGATAAGAATTTTTATTTGCATCTATATGGATATTAAAAAGCATAATTTACTCTTATTCTAGAACAGGTATTTGTGTTCTCGAGATGTGAATGTCATGAAAATAGTCATGTTTTAATTTTTAAAAATTGACTTAATAGGTCACTTTAGACAACTGTGTCGAAGTTGGGCGGATTGCCAACACCTACAATCTGACAGAAGTGGATAAATACGTTAACAGTTTTGTCTTGAAGAATTTCCCTGCATTACTGAGCACCGGGGAGTTCTTGAAACTTCCTTTCGAGCGTCTTGCCTTTGTGCTTTCCAGTAATAGCCTTAAGCACTGCACTGAACTTGAGCTCTTTAAGGCCACCTGTCGTTGGCTTCGCCTGGAAGAGCCTCGGATGGACTTTGCTGCAAAATTAATGAAGAACATACGATTTCCACTGATGACACCACAGGAGCTCATTAATTACGTGCAAACGGTGGATTTCATGAGAACTGACAATACGTGCGTGAATTTGCTTTTGGAAGCCAGCAATTACCAAATGATGCCATATATGCAGCCAGTTATGCAGTCAGACAGGACTGCCATTCGGTCTGACACCACTCATTTGGTTACACTAGGAGGAGTGCTGAGGCAGCAGCTGGTTGTCAGTAAGGAATTGCGCATGTATGATGAAAAGGCCCACGAGTGGAAATCGTTAGCCCCCATGGATGCCCCAAGGTACCAGCATGGCATCGCCGTCATTGGAAATTTCCTCTATGTCGTTGGTGGACAGAGTAATTACGACACAAAAGGAAAAACGGCAGTTGATACAGTCTTCAGATTTGACCCTCGATACAATAAATGGATGCAGGTTGCATCTTTAAATGAAAAGCGCACCTTCTTCCACTTAAGTGCCCTCAAAGGATATCTGTATGCAGTTGGTGGGCGAAATGCAGCTGGTGAACTGCGTAAGTGTGTGCATTTATATTAAACATAAAGACAAATTTCTCTTTACCCAGAAATTTTTGTCAAATCGTAAAATAAGCAGTTCTGTAAAAATTAAAGACCAAAAAATGTAGCTAGGGTTTTATTGTTAAACTATTTTTCTTAGAAAATATCAGAGACTATTTGTATGCCTTTTCTGGGCAGATATTATTGGCCAGGGCACACATTATATCTTACAAATAAATCAATATGTTACAGAATATTTTATTTGTGCAGCATATATCTTGAAGGTTCACCTACAAAGTACATTTAGCTAATTTAAATCATAATGGAATCTCAGAAGTTTGGAATGTTTCCTCATTTTCCATTTTTTAAAAGCCCGCATGATATTTTACTGAACAGGTTAAAATCCTGCCTTACAGAGGACTTTTCTTGTTTCTTCTTTTATATTATTTGTTACCTATCAGAAGCCACATTATAAAGATAATTTTCTTTATAGATTAAATGTACAAAGTTCAATATTATCCAAAGTTTATTTACTATGAATATTATGATCTGCAGCTATTAGTTTTAAAAATCATTCTCTTGGTGAAATACTAGACAGTTTTCTTCACTGTAAACTGATCTGGTAAGCTTTATTTGATGTTCACTTTTTTATCTTCCTAAGATTGGTCACAAGTACACTTTAACATAGAAATACCTTGACTATATAAATTAACCTTAAAAGGTGTCATTTTGTTATTTTAGAGAATATTAGGATAGTATACCTTTTCCAAAAAGAATGGCAGGAAGACCATAGTTTATGTTGTGACTAATATATATGTCATTACCATTATTGTTTGGTCTTTTTTTCCCCACTCCTCTTCTTTTATTCTCTATTATAAATAGAGTCATTGTTGTTGACCAATATTCCAGGCTCCATAATGCTGAGGAAGTTTATGGTTCTGATCTTTTCTACCCACAGTTTTTTCCCTTTGTTGTTACAGTGATATTTTTTTGTAAGACTTTCTAGATTGTTGGATTAGGTAGCATAATCATAATATATAATATATAGGTTTCCCAATATATTTTAATCATCAGACTTTTAAAAGCATTTGAGGCATTAGTGCTCATGGTATATAATTGTCATTTAGGTGTCTTCAGTCAACCCACGTGCATTGTTTTCATGCTATTATACTGTTTTAAATTTATGGTACCTGGAAATATCCAGAAGGTACAAGTAGTGACTTGGTTCCTTCTTAGAAAAGCCATTTGTGTAAGATAATCTTTAAGAGTTCAGAAATTATAGGTCATCAGCCATGGCAGTCAGTGGTCATTTGGAAACTTCTCAAAGGAAATAGCTTCATTTTTCATGAAAGTTAGTGCTCGCTTATTGATGTAATCACCTCTATTAATATGCACCTACTAAGTTTTCAGCATATTATTCCTAATATTAATTAGAGCCTTTATTCTTTTGGGAGTTTACAATCTTCAGGCCAATGAAAGTCATTACATAAAACAAGAAGCTAGAGACTTCTTTTTTCTAACCCTCCCCACTTTGAGTTCCTCCTATGTTATACCAATCCAAAAATAAGCAATAGACCACCCTGTTGGACAAGTGGTTCATGCACAGACTTCCTTGCTCATGATCTTCAGAAACCCCCTTCCATCTCTGATTAAAAGCAGTCTTCTTCTTTCATTTTGAAAATGAAAAGAAACAAAGAAATCATAATTTTCCTGAGCTATTCCTAAATTCATAATAACCATTTGATTATATTTAGGCTTTAAAAATAAAATCCCCAAAGCTTAATCTAAGGATAATGATTTTTTTATTTTCATCTTTTTAAAATTCTGGTTTTTTTTGCTTGTTTGTGTGTTGTTTGTTTTGGATAATGATTTTTTAAAAAGTCCCCCTCTAGATGGTAAATATAGGTCCATTTTTATCTTATTTCATAAACTGCATTTTTCATAAAAAATATACATTTGATAATAAAATAGACACAAACACTGCATACCAAGAAGCAACTCCAATTCCAATTATAATCCAATTATTCGATAGTTCATTCCATTTGAAATGATCTCTTGCAATCTATAAGTAACTGAACTTTTGTAGAAAATGATTACATCCCTTAAAATCAGCAAACCCGTCAAATACATCCTGTACTAAATAAATATTTGAAGTTAAACTATTTTGGAAATGAAAAAAAATATATGTGATTGACTTGTTAAGTGCCCTCAAATTGAGAGTCTTGATTCCAGGAGAACCTTCAGGCCAAAAAGAGTGATGACTTAAGAGGAAGAAGCAAGAGGTTTCATTTTTCTGACTAAACCCACCCACTTTGGGTTCCTTCTATGTTATATTCAAACAGGAGCAAGAAGCAGATTGTCTTTGTCTTATCACATTCTGTATTGTTGAGGTAACCAAACTTGATGTAATCTGCCCTGGTTACCCCCGCTCCCAAAGAATAATATCAATGAGTTCTTCTGAATTCTATCCATTAATAATGTTTCTCATTATATAAATAAGTAAAGAATTTGTATCAGTTGCCCTTTCCAGTTTTCTTGGGCCCACTTTTTTTTTCTATAATAGCAGATTTTGTTTCCAAATGACCTGTTGCCTATATTTCTGAATGTTCCAGCCAGAGACTGAGTTTTTAACTTTTCTCTTACTCCACAAGTGTTTTTTGTTTTTTATGTAATGCTCCCTTCCACACACGAACATCTGTTATAATAAACATTCCCATCATAACTGATTACATTGACATATTCATATGCCTATGTAAATAGAGAGGGTAGTAGGAATGGGTGGCAGGAAAAAGAGATTGATGAGAAAGTCATTTAACAATTTAACAGGTTCATTAGTACCAGTACATCATTCTTCATGCGCACTGTAACCATTGCCTATATATAATTATAAAAAGAAAACACTGGAAATGTTTGTGAGACATTTTAGATCACATTAATGCCTTTAGCCTTTTTAAATCCTTTTATAGAGTGTATAGACCTAAGGAAAAGCTAAGGCCATGGTACATCAGAATAAAAAAAGATCATCAGTATGTATGGGCATGCATGCTCACATGTGCACTGGCCTGTTTTATTGCTAGAATATAATTCCTTGGAAACCCTGCCTCCTTTGACACTGGTTACAGTGGGAAACTAGGGGAAGCTTAGAGTAGCTGTCACTTAAGTGAAAAAGAAGTCAGTTATTTCTGGCATCCTTCAAAATTATGTCATATAAGAAATCAATCTAACATTGAGGTTTTCTGTATTGAAGAATATGACAGCTCAGATATCTTTCACTTCGGTTAAATATTAATAAGTCAAATAATGAAATAACTTATAAAAAACATGTTAGAACTTTTTCAAATAAATGTACAATAAAATTACTAAAATTTATCCAATGTTTCCATATCCTTTAATGGATTTGGAGTTTTCATGATCACTAACACACACTCTAGGTTTATGGAGTCCATCCCCACTCTATGGGAGTCATCATTGTTCAAATGGTTTTTTTCAGGCCTAATCTCTTTCCTCATCTCAAAGAAAAGTTAAGTTCCATATCATCTCTTGGGGCCAATTCAAAACTCCCATGGAATCATCTGAGAAAATGACAATTCCTGATATATGTGAAATAACCAGTCTAAGTGTAATTCTTAAGTTGGAGAGATTCTCTGACTTAAACACTAGGCCACCAGACTACTGAAGTTGATTCTCTAGATTAGGGGTCAGCAAACTGGCCCTGTAAAGGGCCAGAAAGACTCTATTATATTTTCAGCATTGTGGGCCATTCAATCTCTGTTATAACTAATCAACTCTGCTGTTGTAGTGTAAAAGCAACTGTTGACTATTCATAAACAAATGGATGAAGCTGTGCTCCAACAGAGCTTTATTTATGAACACTGAAATTTGAATTTTACATAACTTTCATATATTACAAAATAGTCTTTTTTTTAATTTCAGCATATTATGAGGGTACAGATGTTTAAGTTACGTATGTTGTCCTTGCCTCCCCCTCCCCGCCAAGTCCAAGTTACAAATATGTCCATCCTTCGGGTGGTGTGCATTGCACTCTTTGTGTATGCATATACCCATCCCCTCTCCCTCCCCCCCCGCCCCCTCCCCCCTGCCCAACATCCAATAGATGTTATTCTTATATGTGCACTTAGGTGTTGATCAGTTAATACCAATTTGATGGTGAGTATATGTGGTGCTTATTTTTCCATTCTTGGGATATTTCACTTAGTAGAATGCGTTCCAGCTCCAAAATAGTCTTTTAATTCTTTTCCAGCCTTTTAAAAATGTAAAATCATTCACAGTTTTATCTTGTGGGCCATACAAAAACAGGCAGTAGACTGGATTTGGCTTTGGCCTATGTGCTGAGGTTTGCTGACGCCTGCTCTAGATTTTCCTAGTTGCCTCCTTACCATTCTCAACTCTCGTAGACAATGATGGAAGCAATACTTTGTGGCTCCAACTCTTTGCTTTGCGTCATCCCTTGCCCCCTCCTCCCATCAGAGTTGTTGGCACTAACCTATATCTGACTGGCTTTTAAATATGGAAAATAGAAATAAGAGCATGTGTATCTACTTTTTAATTAGATGCATTCTATTTTAAAACTAAATACTATTGATTTTACTGATACCAACAGCAGTTTTGCCTGGAGAAAGTCTAAAGATAAATAATAAAGATTAAAAGATTAGAAAAGCTAAAGAAGATAGATTATCTGGAAGAAGAACGTTTAGAGATGATGAACTATTATATAGTTATTGTGTTATTATTGGTTAATAGCCATCTTGCATTGAGAAAGTCTTGTATGAGAAAGTATAGATAAATTCTTATAACCTCTACTAGGGAAAAATGCGATTAACTCACTAACGGAAAAACAGCATTATCTTTCTATGTGGAAAAATATTAATAATCATAAAAAGTGAATATTCAACTTCTAACTCCATTATAAGAAGAATAAGAGGAAACTAGCAGAAATCATATCAGAACAGTTTGAATTAGATATAAGAAAAAACAGTTACAATCAGAAATTTCAAAGTTTAATGCAGAGTCCTACATTAAGAAATGTATAAAATGATAGTCAATCCTGTCTGACTTCATATAGATGGAGAAGATGATCTCCGGCAGTCGTTTTAAACCCTTTTCTGACAGAATATGTGACTAGATTACTTTATCATAAAATTCTCCTATTAATTACTTTGCTAATGCCAAGTACCAATCAATACACTAGGTCCTCTGTTAAGTGAAGACAGAGAGAGAGAGAGAAAGAGAAAGAGATAGAGAGAGAGAGAGAAATGTACATTCAGTAGGATTTTGATTGTCATTTAGGTGAAAGTCATGCCAAAGGCAAATGGAAATGAACATTTAAAAAGACATCCAGTGACTGGACATAGTAAAAAACGTTATTGGGACATGTGGCAGTTTAACTTGTTATTAATTGTGGAAATAGTCCTTGTTTGGGGGAAAGATTTTGCAGAATCCTTTTTGATGGAAGGGTTTAGAAGAAACAGAGTTGGTAAAGATCTAGGCCTTAAGCAATGAATAAAGCCAACAAGACAATAGATCAAAATGAAAATATTAAAAGCCTTTGAAATAAGACTAAAAATTCAAAGCCAATGTAAGTGGAAAAAGAAGTCAATAGAGAGATGAGAAGTGGTACAATGTAAGTGTGGTTGGAGGAGGAAAAAGTACTTTGCATAGTGAATTTGATGATGAAATGAAATTATTGAATAGAGCAGAAAAGTAATCTCTCTCTCTCTCTCTCTCTCTCTCTCTCTCTCTCTCTCTCTCTCTCCCTCTCTCCCACCCCCCCCCCACCAACCCCCCCCCCCCCCCCGCAACTGTACAGAAAACGGCAGG